>JAODUP010000001.1:0-57500 GCA_025642065.1 Paralvinella palmiformis
GGAGCGCGATAATATAGGGCGTCAAATGAGCAGTTAAAAAGAAAATACAAGAAATACAAAATAACTAAATATAATCAATTTATATTAATATAAATTAAATCTATATTACATAATATGCAAAATTCACCAGTTTCACTGGTGTAACTTATCTAATAGCTGAACTATCCGAGAAATATTCCGGTGCCATTACATCGAGAGCCGGTCATATTTCCCGCCACTATATATTGTATTGTATTGGCCTATATACAGTACTATAAAATATAGTTATTCAAACAAATAAATCTGGAGACAGAAAAAGAGATATAGATGAACAAGCAAACAGCCAAACAAGATAAACACGCAAGGAGGCGTCCTTTAGTCTGCCTTTTTGTTTGTATATCACTGTCCTAATGTCTCTCCTAAGTAATGTAATGACGTCATATCGAATAAGTTGCTTCTAGAGTATTTGTTATTTCCGAGTGTCATGCAATGTCCAAAGAAAGAAAACTATTTTTCTCTCTACATAACCATGAATATGGGTTGTTAATAGCTTCAGAAATATCTGGTTTCTACATTTAGAATCATTCTAATCTCCGAAGGGAATGTCGTGTTGTGTGAATCGTATAATTAATTTGTAACACACATTCCCCTTCTTTTTGTAAAACACACAATACAAGGACAATGGTAATACTTTATTAATTAACAAACCTTCAATTGTAATAATGGTTGACGTTATCATTTAACATATATATTAATATGTTAGTAAGTATGCGACATATTTATTTATTCTTATCATCTACTAAAATATTTTAGTAAATATTTAACTTTCGGTAATTTCTCTTTATTTTCGTCCTAATTCTATAACAAACAATGCATGACGTCTAAATTATATTGGACAAGTTTCCAGCCTTTAGATACGTTGAGCTCATTTAGAAATATACGAGATATACGAGCTAAGATTTTATTATTGTTGACAGACGGAAGGAAGAATGGGGGTGCTAATCATACCTGAGACATATAGATGAGGGAAGATGCACTCCATCTATTATCCGTTCTCCGCCCCCCGCCCCCCGTCCTTTTTCTGTTTTTAATTATTTCCATTAAGTTTTTCGGTCTTTATAAGTGATGTTGAGCATTTTTTGTTCGATGTTGTGTTGTGAAGCAAACAATTTCTTTCCCATTTTTTGGGGGAGTTAATGTCCAGGTCTCTGTTCCATATGTCATTGCTGGAAGGATACATTGGTTGAATACCTTTCTTTTTAAACATGTTAGTAGTGTACCCTTCATTCTTGTGCTATGTCTTCCAAATGTCTGCCATTCTGCTTTGATCCTTCTTCTTAATTCGTTGTCTTGGTTTTTCTCTATTAATGCAAAACGTTGGCCTAGGTAAACAAACTCTTCAACTGGATCAAATTGGATTCCATTTACATATACTGCCTTGGTTGTTCTTGTAATTCCTGGAATGATCTATTATAAAGTCATCTGCAAAGGACAGATAATATATATATATATATATATATATATATATATATATATATATATATATATATATATATATATATATACTCACACATTTAGTATCAGTTTTTAAAGTTTAAAGTGACAGCCATTTTATTTTTAATGACTATAGGACATCATTCCTTCGCTAAAACACGATTAAACATTTCACTTCTAATAACATTTTCGCTTTATGTTCATTTAACGTTAACCGGTTTATGTCACTAGACTACGTGCTACATCAATGTCAAAACTGAACTCCTGACATAATGTTTGCTCTTCTCATCTGGATCTCAGACCGATTCCGGATGACTTTGTATATAATCTGTAGCCTTTCCACTGATCCACGTTTCCTATGTAGTGTTTACAATGTTAATGGAGGATACCTTAAGCTAACGTTATTTGTTGATATTGTCTGATGTTTTAATGTGAATCTCTCTTTCTGATACCAGAGAGTATTGTTTACAGAAAACATCTAAAGTGAACTTTCCTATCAGCTGTTACTGTTCTTTTTTCCCTACAGAACCTTCTAATAACATAAACAACAATCACACACACACACACACACACACACACACACACACACACACATACATATATATATATATATATATATATATATATATATACATATATACACTCACTTACTCACTCACTCACAACTGTTGTAAACTAAATTATCACTAAGAACTTGTGTTTTCTATTTCGCTCTAATTGAAAGTATGCCTACAGAATCCGATATATTTATTATCTCCGTAGATAATAAATTATTATTTCTAATAATAGTACTAAGAATCTAATCTATAATAATTGAACCATTTGTATCAGTCAACAATCAGTCAATAATCAGTCAACAATCAGTCAACAATCAGTCAACAATCAGTCAACAATCAGTCAACAATCAGTCAACGAATTCCTGTGGAAATCCGCTCAATTTATAATCTGTAACTTAATCGTCAGCCACGATAACCTATTATTATTATTGTTGCGATTCTATTATTATATTCGGTGTACAAATAACAGCTGTCTGTCTGTCTATACATTTCATCCTGAGGTCCACCATATCAGTACTTATTCTGCCAGTTTCCTCGAATCCCAGTATCAGTTTTTCGTATGTTTTCAAATTGGTTGGCGCATAAGATACTGATATAGACCGAAGACGGCCAGTTGGATTCGAACCTGACGTGGTCTCTCGCAGTTTATTGCTCTTCATTCCATTATCCCAGAGCGTTGTGTCACAGCCATATGTCACAAGTGTGACCGGTGCCGGCGTTCAACAACAAGTCACTAATTCACAGACTTGCCTGAACATTTCGTAAACAATCACCGAAAGCCACTTGACGTTGTTTGAGATATATAGATTTTTTTCGACGTTGTCACGTTATTCGTACTTGTCTACAATTTGCCTCTTTCGGTTTCAATTATGATCAACCTGTCTTCTTCAGATTTATAAGTGTTTTGCTAGGTAATAAAAACATGCCTGTAATAATATGTGCGTAAGGCGCTCAAGGACGAGTTGAAGACACAATCAGGCCTTTATTTCAGTTGAAGCTGTCAGGTTATTTGTATTGATATACAATTAACCTGTGTTATACACATTTCTAAGCGTTTGGATAGTTATTAAAAATGCCTGTAATAATATCCGCGTAAGTTGCTCAAGGACGAGTTGACAGTGAAAGAAGACACAATTAGGCGTTTATTAAAAACAAAAATAAGACTTGGCCCATTTTATTTTTGTGGATGATTTTTTTATATCATCTGACCAGTCTCTAACTAATCAAATATCACGAATTAACTTTTAATCTGTATTTTAGATTAACATTGATAGCAGTGCGAACAATAGAATCTAATATTATGTATTAATATTAAAGTTTATTTTTTAATTCATCAGGGTTTTTGTAAATATTTCCAAAGGAAAAAATAGAATGCAAAATGTCAGTTCAGTTCAATTCAGTCTCTTCAGCCAAGGGATCGTTCGTGGGATACGGGCCCAGATTCAGTCGTTTCTAAAGCAGACCATTGTACACGGATTCGATATGGGCAAAGCCTTTAACTCTTTGAGGTTGTCCGATAATTGAGAGAAGAAGCTCCTCTGAACGCCAAAAATGTAGTTGTCATTAAATTGACAACCAGTTGCATATCTGATGCAAACAAATGCCCTTCACACAAATCATTTCGAAACTCGTCACTTCCCTCTTCAGAATCAGTAACAATTGGTTGTGTTGGTTGTTGTTGTTAGCTTGTTTCAATCACGATGTTTTTGGTTGTTTGTCGTTGTTGTTTGGTGTTGTTATTTTGCTTCTCGTTTTGAGGCTGGATGTTCAAACACTGGATATTGTACGAAACTAAGAAATATTAAATATAGAGGAGGCTGTTTGTTTCTAATAATGATATCACACGAAAAAGATGCACCCGTATTTGTTCACCTTGCATTCCTTTTTCCTTTTCTGTCTATCTCCGTTTCTCCGTTTCTCTGCTTGTTTAAACAACTACTATCCATTATAGTACAAATATAATACAATACAATTCAATACAACTTGTGGATATCAAAATGAAATTTAGTCTACAAACTATATTCACGATTCACATTTGAAAAATATCGACGTTCAGCTTGGAGATTTAAAACATAGATAGAGTTTATATCCAAACATCCATAGACATCGTTCGTATTTATTTCTCTTATATTTTGTGTATTTAAATATCATGATTTATAAGTGCATCTTAATAATAATTCCAATAAGTCATTCATTTTCGTAATACGATACAAGAACAAGGTCATTTATGTATTCTTTGCTGCCTAGGATTTTATAAACTTTGACATCTCACTTCTCAAACTTGAAGGCAATGTCTCGACCTAGACATGGGGTCAATTACATTTTGTCATTTCCAATTCCGCTCAATTCCATTTGGTCAATCCAATTCCACATCAAATTTGTCAATTCCATTTCAATTTCAATTCCCAACTTTCCAATTCCAATTGCGTTTTTTGCTAACTTTTGTTTTACCTACTACTTTTTACCATGAGTAGGTACTCCGAGTAATTACTCCGAGTACCTATTTGGAACAACTACCCCAAGTAGTTTATATCCCAAGTAGGATAGTCACGGAAGAAATATTTCTGAATTAAAAAATAAATAGTAAATTAATTTGTGAATTTAATTTGTTTTTCTAGGAAACCTTAATTCCAATTCGAACTTTATCAATTCCAATTCAATTATTTTTAAATAATCAATTTCAATTCCAGCTTTGCCCATCAATTCCAATTCCGGAATTGAATTGACTCCATGTGGTCGTAAACAGTCTGTAATTATTGAAGACGCTATGTGAGAGGCACTGTCGATCCTATTCCGAGTTTTACACGACTAAATTTTGAGACGACCGTTGTTTACCACTGCTTCTATGGCCTCTTGGGTTAGAGCGTGTGATTCCTTACTCGTGGCCATGCTGTGCGGGAAGTCGGAGGTTTGAATCCCGGCCCTGGCAGCACAGTAGAAGGAGTTTTTCAATGAACCAGGCAACTGGCAAGGTTTTCTCCGTCGAATATACCATCTATTGTAAATTCTGAATTTGTTTAAAATGACGTCCCTGTGGTGAAGCAGTAAATTGCAGACCATCGGCATCTTCCTCATTTGCGGTATCACATAAAATAACTGCCATTTTGGCCATTATTCGACCATTATTATATTATGCAGTATTAAGTAATTGTTTATACAAGGATCATAATATATTTGTACAGACCATTATTATCTATACCCATAACACTAAGAGATGGATAATGGGGAATAAGTTAAAGATGGGTAACTCTTGATTGCATCATCTGCGTAATAGAGTGAGATCTAATTATTATCATCATCCAGGCTTGTGACAATTGTTGTCGTTTCCAAATCATCACAAGTCCATAACTTTAGTAACTGGCTTTATACAATTGATGCATTTGGTGCACATGATTAACGGCATTATACATGTAAGGTATGCAATCATAGCTTCACCTAAATACTCTTGCAATTCACTATTGATTCGCTTAAAAGATTTCGGTATCAATAAAGTTAAACAGTTGCAAATCTTAATATATTTCCCCATAACTGTTCCAGATTATTCATGTAAACACACCAAATACCACTGACCAATACGTAACTTAGTAGCATCTACACTTAATTTGCTTGTCATTTCTGCTAATGACTTGATGCCCTTTGGAAAATGATCCTCTCATGCCAAAGTTGCCTATTCTAGTCAGAATCTCCTCTGTTATCAACTGAATTAAACCTTTGGTAACAACTTACTTATATTTATTTAATTAGCGTTAACTTTTTAATATTTAATGTTCGTGATCATCAGAAGTAAGACGAAAGTTTATCCGTTCCCATCCGTTATTATAACTGAAAGAGAATCATAATGTTCGTGCTTTTCAAAGGATTGAAATTAATGGTTACCCGACTAGCTTATGGAACATTTTCTCAAATGCGCGCAACCCAATTGCCGGAACCATGGTGTGTCCATGAAATGAATTAAACACGTACTAATGTTAAGACGCTAACACCAATATGGATACCATTATTAGTCGTTTATGGTATTGAGATAATTTCTTAAGCTTAAGTTGTCTCTGATAGTTTATCATTATTTGCCCAATTACCCGAGATAGTCGCATCTGATAGAAACTTACCAAATGTTACTGACACTGGGTCTCGACAACGAATATTGATACCAGGACGTTTTAATAATAATAACAACAAATTACGATATTGTATTCGATGGATGGCATCACATAATCAAACCTTAAAGATCATATTTCGCGAATTACCTTATAATTTGTAATCTAGATTAATATTAGTGCCATCAATAGATTCTATTATATTGTACCTATGTTAAGGTTTATTCGATTTTATTAATTCATTATAGTTTGTGTAGATATTTCGAAAGGGAAAAATAGAATAGTTCAATCCCTTATCCCATTGGAGTGTTCATGGGATACTCATCCAGATTCAAATATTTATATATGAGACCATTGTGAACAGTTCTGACATGGACAAAGACATCAAGTCTTTCGTGTTGTCCAGTTTAAATTCGACACTGATCCAACTTGGAGCATATGGATTGGGAAACTCCACCGAAACTCATAGTACCGGTTTAGAGAGGGGGGAGAGGGAAAGAAAGTAAGAGAGAGAGTGGGGAGGGAGAGAGGGAGGGAGAGAGACCGCCATGACGTTTAACATCCCTAACACATACAAGCTTCTGTCACTTGATAATTGAGGGCGCCTCCGTGGTCTAGCGGTAGCGTGTTGGGCTACAGATCACTACCACTCGTGTTCAAATCTCGGCGTGGGCATATCTGAAGGTTGTTTCGTCTTTAACTTCGCCTCATTACCTTTGGAGGTCGCTCGGCCCATTTAGCCTACCTTATGCACAAAAGTGGCCGTAAAACATCAGTCATCATCATCATCATCATCGTCGTCACTTGATAATTGACAGTTGAGATTCCAGTTAACTGCCAAGTGTGGTTGATCTTAAGATGGCAAGAATCTCCTGATACAGATCACTTAGAAAGCGTGAATCTACTGAACCAGTAACCGGGATCAATGTTTACAGCCGCAGATATATAAGTATTTAAGAATAGACATGTAACGTGACGGTGCTGGACCACTGGTTTATGTTTAGTCTGATCATTACTGCCATTACTCAGGTAATCATGGCAGTGTTTTCGTATTTTAGATTGTGTTCTTAATTGTGTCTGTTCAGTATTCTGATTCATACGCCGTTGTGCCATTAATTACTCTGTTTGTCAGTTCATAATAGTGCGAGACAACAGCACATTTATTGCACAAAATATACAATCAATAAAACATAAATAATATAGAGTAGTGGGAAGACAGCTTCGTACACTACACTGGCTCACCACCTTTGCATATCTGTTTTACAATTAAATGTACTTATTATTTTTATTATATACATATATATATATATATATATATATATATATATATATATATATATATATATTTAACACCACAAATCATATTTATGAACACTGAACAAATCAGACTATTATCTGTTTTTTATTGACACGACAAATGTCGAGGGAGGATAGGACATTTAATTTTTTCGTCTGCCTTCGGTAACCATCGGATGTTTTCGTGAAGCATTTGACATATCCCAACTCACACTACACTAACATTAAAGCAAGCTTGGAAAGTTACAGCTTAAATTAATTGTACCGCCTCTCACTTAGAAATGCTACGTTTGGAAATAATCAGCTTTAATTAACATCGAAATCGGGAATTTTCGATATTTATGAAAACTAATTTTTCCAATAGAAGAAAACCAATAAAAATCGTACATACGTCTTTTGAAATGGAATATTCCCTTTAAAACGGTAATTTCCAGCTTTTGAATAGAATATGAACCTCGATACAAAGTTATGAAAGCAAGAACGAGACATTTTGAAGAATCGGACACAGTTCTTTTTGGCTATGAATCAATTTCAGTTATGAATCAAGACTTGTTGTACACAAATTATATTGCATCCGCTTCTGCAACTTTCAAAGTATTAATTAACTTCTCATGGTTTGACAATTATTCTATTTGATTAGAATATTACTACATTTAGTGCAATCAGGTGTAAATTTTCAATCTCAGGTACTTGTACGTGTTAACACTAGAATTATTTAAACACAAAGTTGTCAGTTGATTCCGAAATAAAGACACCTGGGCCATTGTTTCTAAATGAAAACATGAAGTTCGGCGGATTGGTTTTGCTCCAATGGCGTAACAATCAAGCATACGCCATCACACGAAATTGAGAGGAGGAGGCGAAAACAAGGCCACACTTTAAAGGATGCGAGAAATAAGACAAATGTAACGTGATATCAGCATAATGCGTGATTTAAGATGAATAGATAAAAAATTCAAACGGCTAACGTTTTAAAAATATGTTTTATACTGAGAAAGCGTTAATTTGTCCTATCTTCTTTGAAGAATCACATCATATTTCTCAGGACTATCAGTAGCTACGTTCATTGATAGCCGATATACACTGCATGATTTTTCGAGTTTATTAGGTTCATACTTACCGGAAACAAATGAAAGCGAAAGCGGAAATGCGTTTAAATCTTTATATAATAAAGTTTTTTAGATAAAAAGGAGACAAATATTTATAGAAACTAAGGAATTAATTATTACAACCAATAGCATAATGGCCATAAACTATAGATATGTATATAATTTGTTATATATATATATATATATATATATATATATATATATATATATATATATATATGTATGTATGTATATACTCACCCACGCACGCACACACACACAAACACATACATTAACAGACACACACATACACACGAACACATACACTGGAGCACAGATGCGAACACACACGCCAATTGCACACACCACAAGCACACATTAATTTATTATTTTCCTAGATGGTTATTAACAGAAGCACTTAACCATAATTAGTTTCTGTAAGATGGTAAGATATTAATTAACACTGATGTTTTTAGATATAACTGAATTATAAGATATTTATGGTCACAAAAACTTAATTAATTGTTTTTTTCATTTACTTCACCAACAGATAGTCTACTTCCTTTCATTAAAGTACTCATGCTAAAACTCTCTGGTTTTTCCTTTGTTTTTAACGTGACCTCCGAACGATTAAATAGCAGATGGTGCGCTAATTGTTCACGTTCAGCCATAAGTTAATTACCAGCTAAGGAGATTTAGCTGGCTCTTAAGCTTTAAACGTTCATTAATATATTTAATATTGAGGGGTATAGCTGTGGATTGTGGTTGGAAATGTCACATTGAAGTTTAATAAACATCAGAGCTCATAAGTGATGATTAGGGAATGTGGGGGTGGATAATCCCACATTGATAGTATATATATATATATATATATATATATATATATATATATATATATATATATATAAATTAGGTCACGTACTAGTCATATAGTATATCTTTAAATAAAAAATGTACATTAAGTAATTCACCAGTTAAATATTATATATATATATATAATAATAAATTGACTATATTGTTAGAGATAAAAATGTCATAAGTAATTCACCAGTTAAATATTATATATATATATAATAATAATAAATTGATATGATTGGTGAGATAGATACAAAATAATAAAATAAGTAGTAAAAACATTAGAGTACACAAATTGACTAGTGTTGGGTGTTTTAGTTTAAGATAATGAGGTTTTAGTCGTTACTTAAAACAACAGATAGTGTCAGATTTGTCTAATTTGTAATGGTAGAATGTTCCAGATTTTCGGTGCATATACAGAACATGCACGATCTCCATCTCGGACTGTCCTAGTCTTTGGTATTTAGAACACGATGTGGGAAGATGATCACATCTGTCTTGTGGGATGATACTCATTTAGAATATGGTGAGGGGCCAGTCCGCGTAGAGCTGTATACACCATGAGTAACACCTTAAACTTTATTCTGACGACGACGGGTAGCCAGTGGAGCCTACGTAGTACGGGGGTGGGGGGAGGGGTTTGTCTCACTTCCTCACATTACCTATAGATATTACTTGGCCTATACCCATAAAGGTGGCTGGCTGTAAAACTGAAGTATTTCACGCGTATTACTTATGTTATTAGTACTAATGGATGTTAAATCGAACTACATATTTATATAATTGTATTACATTGACTGGTTTAAGACATGCTTCGATCATTATAATAAATTTAAAACAAACGGGGGTAACGATTACATGATTCTATTAGGAATCTTATTCGGATAACTACTTTGCTAGTTTGATTGATTATAGGATGGAAATATTCAATAATTACTAATTACACAGCGACCTTTTATAAAAGAAGCCAAGAAGTCTCGTATACAATTTCACTGAACGACTTTACACAATTTCGTTTACTTAAAAACGTAATGTAACATAAAAATTATCTTTACATATATGTAAATAATACAAATGTATGATTATCGTTCTATAATAATAATAATAATAATAATAATAATAATAATAATAATAATAATGTTATAGTGTCCTTTTCTAATGAT
This sequence comes from Paralvinella palmiformis, assembly GCA_025642065.1. NCBI lineage: Eukaryota > Metazoa > Annelida > Polychaeta > Terebellida > Alvinellidae > Paralvinella > Paralvinella palmiformis. The sequence goes on from JAODUP010000001.1 coordinate 10,527, forward strand.
TAGCAATAAATCTTGGACTTTAATCCAGTTACTTCTAAGAAAGATTAAGCCATCTATATTCCGGCTCTGATTGGTATCATATTAACTTAGCTTACTATATTCTAAATGAACGTTGTTATGCTCTATTTGTATCGTTCCAATTAAAATCGTATGTGACTGGCCAATTCCGTCCCAGATTGTCGGCTTATGAAAACAATCGAGCTTCATTTAGCGGACGAAGTGTACATTACGCGTAGGTGAAGATCGCCAGACGATAAACATCACCTGAATGCCAACAGTATCTGACAGTAAACAGGATCCGAATGTCAATAAATGTCTGAACGATTTCCTCCTTTTATCGCCGTCCATTCCATCGGTGACTCTCATTTAATTTCAGCCATTCCCCGCTCTCCACAGACTCGTTCTTCCTTCCGCCGCGTGTCATCAATAATCATTTGGTGCGGTCTCCTTTTATTTCTCGCTCAATGATATCCCAACCAAATATAAACAAAATTCTATTTTAAAGAACTCTATCAAGCTACATTTTTATGTCAGCTTTTTCGAACGCCGAGGATATATCTAATTACGTTTACATTTTAAGAAATAAGGTCTCATTATCCCACAGAGTGCAACGTCATATCCGGAGACATGACGTTACATTCCCTGGGATGTAACGTCATGTAAGGTCATGTCTCCGGATGTGACATGAGGCGTGAGTCACAATAAGTAAACCACAACTAATGAAACATTTGACACCAAACAGACAGACAAGCACACAAACAGATACATGTGCATAAATGCAGATTTATGGAAATAAACAAGCAGACATACATATAATTATATATATATATATATGTGTGTGTGTGTGTGTGTGTGTGTGTGTGTGTGTGTGTGTGTGTGTGTGTGTGTGTGTGTGTGTGTGTGTGTGTGTGTGTGTGTGTGTGTGTGTGTGTGTGTGTGTGGTGTATGTATGTATGTTGTATGTATGTTGTATGTATGTATGTATGTATGTATGTATGTATGTATGTATGTATGTATAAACAGTTTGACCCAATTCCTAGTAATTCGCAAAAGATAAATCACGAGCAGTAGTCAGCTTGGCATCAGATATCAATCTTATACCAAGTCAGGTGAAAGTCACCAAACTCCTTAAATTATTATCATCAATATCTGGCTACCGGTAGTTATTCGGGTCAGTTCAGTGTTAGATTAATCTATCTCAGTATTAACTTTTGTAATCAAACGCACTTACATATCCTCATTTTTCTTAGGTTGGAATTAGTTTGTTTATGCAGTACGTTAGGGTGTCTATGAATGGAGCATATGTTTATACAATTTATTTTTACTTTTAAATTTATTATATTAGTCTGTTCTTATTAGGTGCAACAATACTTAATTTCGGTAATTTTCACTCTTTTTGTTTATTCTTCCTTGTGTTTTTTAGTTCATTTCTTGATCTCGTTTACAGCTTCTTGGTCAATATCATCTTCCAGTTTTGTGGCAATTCTAAGCAGGTTTTAGCAACTTTTGGTTGTCTCGACGTAAATGAAAGCTTCTGGAAGAGTTCAATCTCAGCTCAAGCGCAAACATTCGATTCACAAGCTCAGGCAAGTAGTTAGAGTACATATCAATTTATCCACGTAACATTATTTTATGCTGATTGGCTTCTACTCAGTCAACAAGGTGGTTGTCCTGACCATCTTCAAGCTAATTGATATTTTTGTTAATCTCAGTTGTGTTACATGGATAGCTAATATGCTTTTAATCTAACCTATCATATATCATAATAATTCATTAAGGCGTATCGTTCACTTACCTCTAAGAAGACTCATTTACAAAATACAAGATTCGCTCTGAACAAAAATAATATAAGCTTCAAATATTAAATGATAGCTCTAAACAGAATATATATATATATATATATATATATATATATATATAATACAGAAAATATGGCAAATAAAAAATCAATAATGTCTGTAGATCATTTTTTGAACCCAAACTTTGTTCATATTTTAATCTAAAGATTATATTTCGATATATATCTAATGTCAAATATGTGTAAACTGTATAATACCGTTCAGTTTAGATCAATAAATTGTATTGTAATATAATATAATATAATATAATGTTCTGTACAACATTGTAAAATATAGGCATTCAAACAAACCCGCCGACAGAATAACTGAGATAGATGAACAAGCAAACAGCAAGAAAAGATAAACACATAAAGATACATCTTTTTGTCTGCCTTTCTGTTTATATATCACTGTCCTAATGTCTCTCCTGAGTAATGTAATAACGTCATTTCGAACAAGCTGCATTTGTTATTTCCGAGTGTCATACAATGTCCAAAGAACAAAGAAACATCTTTTCCAACAAAATAATGACTGGGAGTTAATAGCTTCAGAATAATGTGATTTCTATTTTTATAACCACTTTATGTTTAAATTATAAGAAATAATGTATCGTTATCTCACCAACATAAAATATTGTCTTATCTGAGTGACAGATCTCAGTGTGTTGTCATAGGAATGACGACACCAGAAGGGAAGTGCCTGAATTTTACGGTGCCACAATGATCGATACTTGGACCACATAAGTATTGTTTATATTCAAAACAAATTGGTGCGATATAAGCCGACATAATTTGGGAGAGAGAGAGAGAGAAGGGGGAGAAAGAGAGAGAGAGAGAGAGAGAGAGAGAGAGAGAGAGAAAAGGGAGAGAGAGAGAGAAGGGGAGAGAAGGGGGGGAGAAAAGAGAGAGAGAGAGAGAGAAAAAAAAAAAAAGGAGAAAGAGAGAGAGAGAGAGTTCCTGCTAATTCATAAATTAGAAACAATAATCACCGTTATCCTTCTCTCTATACTAAAGAATATCACAAGAGAAATGACGAGCAGTAGACAGATTGACATCAGCTATCAATCTATAGTTCGTCAGGTGAAGGTCACCAAACTGATTAAATCATCAATATCTGGCTACTGAGAGTTATTTGTCTCAGTACAGTGATAGATACGGGCGGATATATCACATAGTGAGATTAATCTATCTTAGTATTAACTGTTCTGACTACCAAAGGCACACGCGGCTATTCGCACGCAAACACACACTCACACAAACACTTGTTTTCTCTTGTGGTGCGTTTAATTTGTTTATCCAATTCGTTAATTTGTTCGCTGAATGGAGAATATTTTTGTACCATATATTTGTACTTTTAAATATAATAATATATTAGTTTGTTGGTATTACGTACATCCAGATCTACAATAGTTAATTTCAGTAAATTTCACTCTTTTTACTTATTCTTCCCCTATATCTGTTAGTTCGTTGTTTCGTGTCGTTTAAAGCTTCTTCGACAAAATCCGTGCCATCTTCTTGTATTTTGGGAATTCGAAGCATGTCTTGGCGATAATTGGTTCTCTCGACGTAAATGAAACTTTGTGAAAGAGGTCCGTCTCAGCCCAAACCCTAATATCTGTATGATAACTTCTAGCAAGTAGTTAGAGTATATATAAATGTATCCTCCCAACATCATTATATGTTGAATGTCTTCTACTCAGTAAACATGGTCATCCTGATCATCTTCTAATGAATACAATATCATTCATATTTATTTTAATCTCGTACCATATGAATTCATTGAGACACCTCATTTACATACATCTAGGACTCATTTATGAAAACAAGATTCGCTCTGATTCAATATATATTATTCAAAAAAAAAAAATATATATATATATATATATATATATATATATATATATAAAACGTTTTACAATAGCAGAAAACCTGTACAAATCGTGGAATCGGTATTATATTGTATTGTATTGTATTGCATTGTATGGTGTTGTATTTTCTTGTATTGTATTGTTCTGTACAACATTACAAAACATAGCCATTCAAACAAACAAACAAACAAAACATACCTGCCGAGAGAAAAGCAGAGATAGATGAACAAGCAAACAGCCAGACAAGATAAACACATAAAGAGGCGTCTTTTTGTCTACCTTTCTGTAGATATATCACTGTCCTAATGTCACTCCTGTTTAATATAATAACATCATTTTAAAGAAGCTGCTTTTGTTATTTCCGAGTGTCATACAATGTCCAAAGAATGAAAGCAACATCTTTTCCCACATAATCATGACTGAGAGTTAATAGCTTCAGAATAATGTGGTTTCTATTTTTATAACCTCTCTAACGTCCTAAGGAATATCCTGTTGTATCTTTGTAATATCTTTATAATATACCTTCCTCCTACTTATGGTATTATATACAATTCAAGGACACTGGAATGACCATGGCAATGCTTTAATAATAACACGCCCCTAAATTATGATAATGTTTGACGATAACATATAACATATTAATGTATTTGGAAATATAAGCAAATATTTATTTATTTCTTACCATCTGTTATAAAAGAAATTTGATATTTTTATTCAATACTTATTATAAAACTAAGAGAGGATAAACAATGGGAGGTGGGTTCTTCCATTCGTTAACCTTCAATTTGGCGGTTTCTTTGATCGATAATATTTCGGCATATTATAAGTCGGCTTCCATCTCAACTTTGATGCTAATGTCTGATCTAGCTGTCACCGTAGGTTGCGATATTTTTAACACACCTTTAGTATTAAACGCACTAATTATGTTTAAAAAAACCTATTGTCTTTAGATTAGTCCAAAATATACATAACAGTCATTTAAATTGAATTTGTTGATGCATAAATTACATAATATATATACATAAGACTAAGAAAGGGAATACAGATATTTTGTATCTCCATAAATACGCTGTTGTAGTCATCGCATTGTTTTGATATCGATATTGATAAGACGGTAGAATCACTTTACATAACACGTCATTCTCCTCTGGATTCATTACTTGCTAGTCACTGTTGTGTAAAAAAAGGTTAATACCAATTAGGTTTGGACTTTTAATATTTTGATAAAACAAATACAGATTTCTACCTTTTATAATAATTACTAAACATTCAACACCTGATTTATATTATATCATATTAATATGTAATAAGATACTACTACTACTAATAATAATAATATTGTATATTTAATAAAGCGCCCTTACTAGCAGGAGCCATTCTAAGGCGCTGTACAAATAATATGTAATATAAAAATACCCCAAATAATGTCTGTAAAAACCCTGTAATGATTTAAAAGATAATAATTATTATCTGTGAAAGCGACCTTAAATAGGTGTGTTTTAGAAGAGACTTAAACTTTTCAAGAGACGACGAATTTCTAATATTTGTCGGCAACCTTTTCCACAAATTGGGGGCTGCAACACTAAACGCACAATCACCATATGACTTGAGCCGAGACACTGGCACTTGCAATAATCTGACTGGATGACCTGAGTTTTCAGAATGACTTTCTAATGGACACCAGTTCACACAGGTATTCTGGCGCCATATCATTAATAGATTTATAAGTTATTAATAAATCTTCAAATGGATGTGCTATCTAACAGGTAGCCAATGTAGTTTTCGAAGAATTGGGTTGATATGATCATATTTTCGAGTATTTATCACTATGCAATATGCACTATTCTGAATTCGCTGGATGCGACTGATGCTATATTCAGATATGCCATATAACAGAGAGTTACAATAATCTATACGATATGTAGCAAAGGAATGGACTACAGTTAGAATTGGTTATTGTGTCAAGAATGCTTTTATATAGTGTATGTTCTTAAGATGGTAGTAGGCAGCTCGGCATACTGATGTGACATGTTCATACATGTTAATACATTGCTAAAAAATAACCCCTAGATTTGTTACTGACCCATTAGGGGTAATCGAAGATGCACCGATCTGTAATGCTGGTGTCTTTAGGGATTTAACACAATATGGTGTTGCCAAATATATAATATTTGTTTTATTATCATATAGTTTTAGAAGATTTGAGTCATCCATAGCCGAATATCAGCAATACAATGTTCTAATTGATATTCAAGCCACATAAATTACCATTTTATTTCGAAATAGCTTAATGGCGCAAAATCTTGTGAATCTTGTGAAACAATTTTCATGGACTGTGATACTTGACTCATTTATATATTAAACAGAACCACAATAATGTATCCAGGGAATGAACTATGTAACGCGTATACATGATAATTCATTAGATCTATAATCTCTGTTAAATGGTTTTATTCAATACATCTCAGATAATACAATTTCGATATCAAGATTGCATTAAATGTAGCCAGCATTACCAACTTCGTCAAACCAAATAGTATTCTCATTTGTTATGAGCAAAAAAATTAAAAGAAATACATCTACTTTTAGTTTTAATGTGACTAATAAACCTATTGCGTATTTATTAAAATATTTTCCTACTTCCAAATTCGAGAAATACACTGAATACAGTTCCATTAATAGTTCATTCATCCCCCCGCCTCAGATGAACTATATTGTAAAACTTACATTTCTACATTATAAATTATACCTTTAGATTGCATTAAATGGTCATTTAACCTTGGAATTATACTTCTCTGAAAATAATTAAGACTGTTATAACCTGGTTCGGAATATATGATAAAATAATTAAAACTTAAATACGAATATCAGTTGTACTGGGATAAAAACTTTCTACTTTAGAAAACAAAACTTTCTCTGGGTAGAAAAGAAGAGATCCATAATTTTCAGCAATAGAATTTAATTATTAATCTTCTGAAATCGATCACTAAACGTTTGTACAGAACAAATTGATGATTGATTAGTTTGAGAAGCATAAAGACAGATAGATAGACAGACAGACAGATTGAGAGACAGATAGACAAACATATAGAAACATAGGATAGACAGATAGACACACAGCCAGTGTGAGTGAGTCTTCTAATTACTCTCGCTTCAGCTCTCCTGGGAAATAAAACAAAGAGATACTTCCATTTGGAAATGTGATCACCAGATGTAAATATCACAAGTGATGTGAGCTGTTTGTTTAGTTTCGGTGCTAATCATACCTGAGACATAAAGTTGAGGGGAGATTCCCCAAAGAAATAATCTTAGAGCTAAATCTCTCTTAAAACAAGGCTCTTTATCAATGTGGTATATAAAAACATCCGAGAGCCATATTCGTACCAACAACGTCGGTGTTTGTGGTGCAGTACCCTTGCCATTTGGCTTTCGATGCACCAATCCACAGGGCCAGATTTAGAACTGGGCAAGCTGGCAGTTCCCCATGGGCCTCCACAACCAGGGCGCCTCCACATATTCCATGGGCGTATTGCAAAATCTCTCTATTTGTGAGTGGTAGAAACAGCCAACTGGTTGTTTTCCTGTCACTGCTCAGCGTACGTCTGCAGACAAACATCTAAAATCTAACGCCATATATATATATATATATATATATATATATATATATATATATATATATATGGCATGACACTCTTGACAGAGTTAATGTCCTAAGTCACATGTTGCAAGATCCAAAACATAATCTGAACACAGCAGTAGCAATGTTGAAGTCTTTGAAATGTTTTCATGTTTATGAGAAGAAGGGAAAGGAGATGTCTGGAACTAATGATTAGGTGCAGACACATAATCATTACAAAAATTTACGCCTGAATCCATTGGATTATGGATGACCAGAAGAGGCTGCACTCTGAATGTCTGAAAAGTGTCTAATGCAGTCCAGTGTCCAGCCTTCTTCACTCATTTTCCTGAAGATGATAAAATAGGGAGAGAACATTTCCTTTACATACTGGTGATGAACAAGAAAGTTGCTCATACATTTATCAATGTCGAGACAATGCTACGAATGTACTTGGTGCTCATGGTCACGAACTGTTCTGGAGAACGTTCATTCAGTAAACCCAAATTAATTAAGAACAGACTCCGTACTACAATGAGTCATGATAGGCTTAGCCATCTATCATTGATTAGTATTGAATAGAACATTCCCAAAGAGGTAAACTATGAAAAATTATCGAAAAATTGGTAAGAGGCAAGGCTCGTAAAGGGTATGGTCTCGACGTGTATAACCCAAGTTAGGTACCGTGCACTAAGGAAGGTGTAGACAGAGACATACAAACAGACAGACGTAGAGACAATTAATAACAATGGTATTTGCAGATAATCAGAGAGACACAAACACATACACCCCCCCACACACACACACATATATATATATATATATATATATATATATATATATATATATAATTCAAGCATTATCACCAACAGGCACAATATATTATTAAAGAGATGTGTCATATCTTTATCATCTTTAGCACATCTTTATTATCAGTTTAATCTACTAACTTGTGACAGACACTCTATCTATAATGACTACAGGACATCATTACTCCGGCAAAAGACAATCTAACATCTCAATTCTAACTAAGTTTAAGCCTAATGTTCACATAACGTTAACTGGTTTGTGTTCTTGGACTACGTGTTACACGAATGGCAAAAACTAACTCTTGGTAGACTTTTTGCTCTTCTCGTCTGGATCTTAGACCGATTCGAGACGTATTCATTTATAAGCTGTAACCTTTCCAACGATCCGCGCTTCCTAGGTATTGTTTACAATGTTAATGGAGAATACCTTAAGCTAACGTTATTCAGTGATGTGGTAAGATGCTGTAATTTGCATTTCTCTGATACCAGAGACTATTATTTTCAGAAAACATTTAAAGTAAATCTACCTGTTTATGATCTTTTTTTCCTAAAGAACATTCTGGTAACATAAACAACAATTTGAGTTATGGTGTTTTTCACACACAAACACGTACACACACGTACATACATACATACACGCCAGCACATACACACGCACATACATCATATATATATATATATATATATATATATATATATACTACTGTTATAAAATGTAACTCTAGTTAGCTTTAGAGACTTTGTGTTTTATATTCTGTTATAATCATAGTTATACCCATTGACCTCAATAGGTTTTCTTTGAGGTCAAGGGTTATACCTAATCCATCCGGCATATTTATTAACCCCGTGGAGAATGTTTCTAACGGTCAATTTAAAATAATTGAACCAGTCCGATCAGTCAACAATCAGTCAACGTGTTACAGTCGAAAGCCACTCAATTTCTAAAATGCAACTTAATCCTCAGACAAGATAACATATCATTATAGTGTACTCGTCGAGATATACTTTAAGCTCGATCGCGATCCTGCTGTGACGTCACTAATGTGTCCTTAAGTCTGTGAATCTATTATTATATTCGGTGTACAAACTACAGCGAGGAGACTATTCATAATTATGAAACAATTTATGGCTCTTCGCTTCTTTTTTACTAATTTTAAATACAGAGGAAAGCTGGTGCTTACATTTAGCTTGTTCTGACTTATTAAATATTAAAGGAAAACATCTGTTCAGAATATGAACCAAAAATATTTATGAATTAAACATCAAAGTATTCTACACCTGGTAAATGTCACGAAGTAAGAGTTGTTCTCGTTTGGTCTAGAATAGAGATTTACGCGAGAATTTACGAATAATTGTTAGAATACGATGTATTTTAGGAACTATTTTCATATGAAAGTGAGCCACTTAGTTAAATCATTATCTATAAATTATAAATTGTAAGTACCTTAATCATATACCTTGTCAATAGTTAGAAATATTAATTTAACAATAGCTAGTCGGCACTTATTTATACAAGAGATAGTAATACTCATTCACGCAGCCACACATTCACTCAATCATTCGCTGGTTGACCCAATTTCAATGTATTTCAGAGTACAATCGTCGCGAATAAGGTAAATAATTTACCATATTCTGGCATATCTCTCTCAACAATTCAATGTATGTATGTATGTATGTATACAATGTCACTTTGATGAAAAATCATCATGCCTACATTATTGATAGCGTATTTTGAAATGATTATGAAGTTAATCATTCGAGCTTCTGATGTTGACCATAGGCAGCTTCTTTTCGCCATTTGGATTCGAACCTAGAGGGGCTGAACAAGTGAGCATTTAGGCCACTTGTCAGAATGTTTAGTGGAAAATCACTGAAAGTCAACTAACACTGTTTGAGATGTCTGCATTATTTATCTTTCATATTTTCTCGAATTAAATAACACGAAACCTTACAAAACTTTCATATCCTTTTCTTAATATCATTTTGTGGGCAACAAGTTACGACAAGTCAGCAATTTTCGTAATATGATACAATAAGGCATTCCTTTATGTATTCTTATTAACACAATTAAGAGATCACCGTTCCTAGGTATGCCTATGAGTCTGAAGCATATTTTGCATTTAATAAAGATCATATAATTATATCCGTTCAGATCATTAGTAACTTTACTCAGAACACTGAGAGATGGACGATGAGGAATAACTTAAAGATGATTGGTGATAAGATTACTCTTGATTGTATCAAATGTGTAGCGGATTAATTCCTCGTTATTATAATCAGCCATTCATATAACAATTGTTAACTTTCCAAAATTATCATCAGTCCATAACATAAGTATCTAGTTAGATCGTAAAATACAGATAAATAAAATATTATACTGTAACGTATGCATTCATAGATTCATATACAGACCTGTACAATTACCTTTTCATAACGTAACAGAATATAACGGCCATAAACTTAAACGGGTGCAAAATATTAAAACATTTATCCTAAACTGATCCAGATTATTTAAGTGAAACCACAAAATACCATCAGCCAATCCTTATATTATGATTAGCTAGACATAATCTACCAGTCATTCTTATTAATGACTTAGTACACTGTGGACAATAATGTTGATGAACTGTACATTGTACTTGGACTATGAGTTTGCCCAGAACCTGTGCTAGGAGCGCCACTTAACTCGATTCTTTTCGAGGATATTGGCGCAATAGAAGTTTTGCAATTATCTATTATTATTATTATTATTATTATAAAGTATTTTACATAGCACCTTATTCAACTGAAATTTAAATAAATGGGTTTTAAGAACCTTACACAATATGTCTTTACTTACTGCGAGTTTAATGTGGTTTGGCAACTCGTTCCACAGCCTGGAAGCTGATGCTCGGAAGGATCTCTCTCCGTACATTGCTGCATGGTTTCTTGGTATCCTCAAAAGTGAATAGGACTTAGATCGGAGCATTCTCACTGGTATATATTTTTTCGATCAGATCGGTTAGATACACTTGTGCTGTTCCATTCAGTACTTTGAATCTATGAAACAGGATATTGTACTGTGATCTGAAACGTACAGGAAGCCAGTGCAGGTGGAACAAAACTGTTGTTGTATGTTCCCTTTTGCGAGTGCGTTTCACCAGACGTCCAGCACAGTTCTGCACTTGCTGTAGGCCGTTTGTCAGAGAGAGGGGGATATTATATAACAATGCATTGCCATAGTCCAGTCGAGAAATAAGAAGGCCTTGGTATTGCATGTATTATTATTATTATTATTATTATTATTATTATTATTATTATTATTATTATTTATTATATTGTCTTTCCATGCCATAGCAGCACAAAAAAAAAGACTTTTCTAGTTAGAAAAGCCATTGTTATTACCTGAATAAACATTGGCTAAAAACCTTTTATCTTTATTTACATATCTATAATTAAGCTTAATTGTAAATAACTTTACATCATTTCGGAGCAAATTAACTGATTAGAGTGTTATATAGATCTAACGTAACATTAGCACTTATAAGGATTTACGTAATTTGAATTGTTCACCTTCTTATTTTAGGTTTCTTTGACAGTTTTTTGTTACTTTCTTTGACTGATTCTGGGTTGTTTTCTTTGACATACTTTGTTTGATATTCTTTTTGGATTTCCTTTCTTTAACCTTTTCTGGGTTGCTTTCTTTGACAATACTATATATATATATATATATATATATATATATATATATATAATAACACACACATATATATATATATATATATAATATATATATATTATGTAGTATATTAGGATTAGTATTAATGTTAATACTAATAATTGTATTTCAGAATATTCATTCCATATTTATACATAGATAATGGTGATAATATACATATTCAAGTGCACCATGGAACATCAGAAATAGCATATCAAATAATGCTAACTTTTTGCCATCTGCCATTAAAATTGAAAGTAGAGTCTCATAATATTCGTACTTTTACAATGATCAACATTACCGGTTTAGAGAGCGTTTTATTAACAACGAGGAAGCCACTTTATATACATGCTAACCGGGAGGCTAACTTCCTATTATCAACACCACAACTCGTTTTTAATGAACACTGAACAAACCAGACTATTAACTGTTTTTTGTTGACACGAAAAGTGCCGAGAAGGGTAGGACATACAATTCTCTCAACTGCCTTCCGCGACCATTGGATGTTTTCGTGAAACCTTTCACAAATCCTAACCCACATTGTACGGACATCAACACGAGCCCAGTAAGTTACACTTGAGAATACACAATCTAAATAATTCCCATAGAAATATACAGTTTGAATAAATTCAGGCTTAATTAACATTGCAATCAGAAATATTCAATATTTAGAGACATATATTTCTTACAATAGCAGATACCCAATATAAATCATAGAATCGATTTTTCCAAAAGGAAACAATAATGTAGACAAACCTTTGAGCGAAGATACAGTATTTCCCAGTTTTTACATAAACTAAAATAGAATATGATAAGACATTTTATAATATATAACACACTTCTTTTCAGTTAGAAATCATACTCGTTTTTCACGTATTATATTGCATCGAGTTCTGCTACTTCCAAAGCATAAATTAACTTTTTACAGTTTGACAATTATTCTATTTGATGAGAATATTACTACATTTAGTAGAATTTTCTACCAATTTTAATCCCAAATAGTTATACAACCTTAAACTTGTCATCCGATAGATTAAAGTGTCAATGTTTCTTAGAACTATCAGTAATCTCATCTTGTCATATTCGATATAGAATGCTTGGTTTCACAACTTTATTGGGTTTCTTATCACCCGAACAAATGAAAGGGAAAAGGGAAAACCTGTTTAAATCTTTATATAACAAAAGCTTAAAGTTATGAAGGAATTAATCTAGACAAAAATGGAACACATATTTAGAAACCTATCAGTTTATTTATACAACCAATAACATAATGGCGATAACCCATAATTATGTGTGTAGTTCGTCATGAATATATATTCACAAACCTAATATTATATATATATATATATATATATACTGATTGGTATATATATATATATATATATATATATATATACTAAATCATATACATATTTTATACACACACACACACACACACACACTATATATATATATATATATATATATATATATATATATATATATATATATATAATACTGATTGCATCAAGAGCTTCTAGGCCAAAATTATATCTGAACTTCACATACACACAAATACAACAAACACACAGACAGACACACATTTACACGCACATACACACGCATACACACACACACACGCATACACACACACACACACACACACATACAAACATGTTAATGGTCACAATAAATGGATTAATTTTCTTTCCCTTACTCGACCAATATTGTAAAGTTTTATATTTAAACATGCCAATCGATAATTTACTTCCTTTGATTAGATTTCACTTGGTAAAGTTCTCAGCTTTATTCCTGTATTTTTAACATGATGTTCAGACAATTAAGCAAAAGACGGGGAGCTAATTGTTCACGTTTCGCCATAAGTCTGTTATCAGCCACAATGGCAATACTATATAGCCACATTGGCATACACAGGTAGCTAGCTACATCATTGTTAGATCAAAATTGTACATTAGGTAATTCACCAGTTAAATATTTTAGCCTCTGTAAACATCTTGTTGTTGATTAACGTTAATTCTCGACCAGACCACCATCGAGTTGGACCAAACAACACTTTCGATTACAGACTTACAGAATAACCATAACATGTCTGAATCTCAAGGGGCGTAGTCCAGAGGTACATTGTTGTATTTAAAATATAAATTAACAGACCTGAATGTTACACGATTAAACAAGACACCGTATTGATATGACGCCAGAATGGATCATAAAACTATTTTACGAAAGTTAGAAATTATATATATATATATATATATATATATATATATAAAGGGTACGACCACTGTTCCCAATAATTCCCAAATTAGAAACAAGAGTCAACGTTATCCTTATGTCTATTCCACAAAAGGTCACAAGAGAAATTACGAGCAGTAGTCAGATTGGCATCAGATATCAATCTAAGAGTTCGTCAGGTGAAGCTAGTCAAGTTGATTAAATCAATATCATCAATATTTGGCTACTGATACTTATTTGTCTCACTACAGTGGTAGATACGCGTGGATATATGACACAGTCAGACTAATTTATCTTAGTATTAGCCTTGTTTATCAAAGGCACATCAATTTTGTTTATATAATTTGTTAGTTTTTCGATGAATAAAGAAAATGTCGTACAATTTATTTCTACTTTTAAATGTATTATATTAGTTTGCTAGTATTACGTACATCCAGTTCCACAATACTTAATTTCGGTAATTTTCCTTCTTTTTATAAACGCTTCATAATGCCAGTTAGTTCGTTCCTTCATGCGGTCTTTCCCTTCTTCGACAAAATCGGTACCATCGTCCTGTATTTCGGCAAGTCGAGGCATGATTCAGCAATATTTGGTTCTCTCATCATAAAGGAAATATTGTGAAATAGGTCCATCTCAGCTCAAAGTCAAATATTTGAATCACAAGTTCAGACAGCTATATATCAATATTTCCAGGTAACAATATTTTAAGTAAGGTGTTTTCTCCTCATAAAACGTTATACTTGTCCTGATCATCCTCTAATGACTACAATATAATTCACATTTTTTTAAATTTCATTCACTGTACATGGATATCGAACTTTTAGTTAACCTTTCACATATCATAATAATTCATTAAAGCGCCCCATTAACATACCTCTAAGACTCATTTATAAAGACAAGATTCGCTCTGAAGAAAAACACCATAAGCTTCCAATAATATATGATGACTTTAAAGAGAAAGTATAATTATATATATATATATATATATATATATATATATAGGTGATGAGATTTCGTGATATTTAAATACAGAAAATAATCTAGATCTTATATATCGATATATATCTAAAGTGAGTTATGTATAGACTAAAGAATACATTTTTGTTTAGATCAATACATTATATTGTATTGTATTGTGTTTTACCGCATTACATTGCATTGCATTGCCTTGTATAACATTGTAAAATATAGCCATTCGATCAAACAAACCCGCCGACAGATAAACTGAGATAGATGAACAAGCAAGCAGCCAGACAAGATAAACACATAAAGAGGCGTCTTTTTGTCGGCCTTTCTTTTGATATATCGCTGATCTAATATCTCAATATAATAACGTCATTTTGAATATGGTGCTTGTATTATATCTGAGTATCATACAATGTCCAAAGAATGAAAACAACATATTTTCCAACAAAATCATGACTGGGAGCTTCAGAATAATGTGATTTCTATTTGTATAACCACTCCAACGTCCTGAAGGAATATCGTGTTGTGTATTTATAACATATTTGTAATATAGCTTCCACCTTCTTATACACAATACAAGAACAATGGGATAGCCATGGTAACACTTTAATAATAACATGCCTTTAATTATAATAATGTGTGACGCTAACATTTAACGGATATATTAATGTGTTAGTAGATATATGGACATATATATGTTTTCCTTGCCATCTATTATATAAGAGAATTGATCTTTTTGTATTCAATGCGTATTTAACAAACACTAAGAGAGGGTAAACAATTGTTTTGAGGGGGGGGGATATTATCCTTCAATGTAGAGGCTTCTTTAATCGATAATATTTCGACATATTATCTGTTATAAGTCGGTTTCCATTTCAACCTTTATGTTAATATGTGATCAGATATAACGAGGAAGTGGAATGTTTCTATGAAGCTAAGGACCCAGTGCCGTTGCTTGGTAACCGTCCTATGACGATGTTTGGGTACGTTTTACATGGAGAGTTGATTGTTCGCCTCATTACCTTTTGAGGTCACTTGACCCATTTGTCGTACCCTTTGCAACAACAAAAAAGTAGCCATAAAACAGCAATATTTACATTAGTATTAAAACAATCAACATTTATGCTTATTAAGAATGTATTAGTAATGCTCATCCGTTATATGTTATTTTACTGTGTTGTATTAAAGTAATTATATGTTGTATTCCTCGTGACACGCCTTTGTGTTGTAAACATAAATATATCACAATTGTCGGGATTTGGTGTCATACATACTGTTATGATGCTGATGATACTGATAATAATCATAATAATACAAATGATAATTAGTTGGACAATCATTTATAGAACTGATTTGAAGCCCAGTTAAAAATAATGCTCTTTGAATTGGTGAGATTAATGACTATATACACTTATCCTGTCTGCAAAGGGATTGATTTAAGTAGATGTGTATATATCTACGTATATACCTATATGTGTATGTGTGTATGTATGTATGTACGTATGTCTGTGATGATGATGATGTGGTGGTGATGATCTGTGGCCCAACACGCTACCGCTAGACCACGGAGGCGCCAGATATTGATAAGTAACCACTTAACAGAAAAGAGAATGTTACAATTACCGAACTATTTGTTTTTATTTAAGGGCAAATGATAGAAATCGTAGTATCTTAGTACATATTAATATGATATAATACAAGTCAGGTGTTGAATGTTAAGTATTTATTATAAAAAGGTAGAAATATCTACCAAACCCAAACTTAATTGCTATTAAACTTTTTTACACAACAGTGACTAGCAAGTAATGGCTTTAGCAAAATACAGTTTCTATAT
Source organism: Paralvinella palmiformis (assembly GCA_025642065.1). Lineage (NCBI taxonomy): Eukaryota > Metazoa > Annelida > Polychaeta > Terebellida > Alvinellidae > Paralvinella > Paralvinella palmiformis. The sequence goes on from JAODUP010000001.1 coordinate 27,386, forward strand.
TTAGAATAATTATAAACGCACAACAGAATGACGTTATGTGACGTCACAACGTTTATTTTACCTTCTTAGCAATATTAATATCAAAGCAATGTGATGACTACGGGAGCGTATTAATAGAGATACAAAAATGACATATTTCTAGTCACTATCTTATTCTTATTAGTAAATTATGTTTTTTATGGGTCAACAATTTCAATATGAAATATAATTATCCATATGTTGGACTAACATATACCAAGATTCTAAGACAAAATTCTTTAAAAGAGAATAATTTGTGCATCTGATAATAAAGCCACATATTCAAATAAAGACACGAAAGGGGTTATACGGATGAAATTATAGATAATTAAATAGATAGTGTGATTGATTAAATAAGAGGTTACCTTGTGTATACTCAGTATTGGCCTCAAATGATATATGATGACCAATAGTTCCAATGATATATATATACCTACATACCTACATACATACCTTCCTACATACATACATACATGCATACAGGGCGCCTCCGTGGTCTAGCGGTAGCGTGTTGGACCACAATATCACTATCACCCGTGTTCGAATCTAGGCGTGGGCATATCGGAAGGATGTTTCATCTTTGATTTCACTTCACTACCTTTGGAGGTCGCTCGGCCCATTTAGCCTACCTTGTGCACAAAAGTGGCCGTAAAACATCAATCATCAACTATCAATATCTTTTATAATTAATTTCTCTATTTTAGTGAGAGCAACATTATATGTATTTTTCCAAATATTCATGTATATCTGTATATACTTTAACTCTATAAAGACTCAAATAGCCGAGAAGAAATAAGTACAATAGATAACAGTCTAATCATATATAATAATACAAAACTGATGAGATAACAATTTTATAATGATGACATAACTCAATATGGAAATTACAACGCGATCATATTCATTAAAAACCGGATTACTTTACCTCATATTAGATTATCTGACATAACTCTTTTTGTTCAAATAAATTAAAAACATTTAAGAATTAAAGAAACTACTTAACGCTGAAGGATGTAGGGGATTTGTGTTGTAGTTAAGTACTCTTGTTTGTTGCTAGATATAACAAGTAATCGGGACTATTCTATTGTGATGTTTAAGTTCTGTATTATATAAAGAAGTGTTTTATTTTAGACTTCTTGATATTTCCCAGATCAAGATACAACACAAGCAACAACAATCTACTAATGCTTAAAACTTAATTTTAGAACAATTAGTGTCAAAGGCACTTAATATGGGTCCATGAAATGTAACCTCCCTTAAAATCTTTGCACTGAGCGATGTAATGTATACATCTGAAATATTTATATGTCTCGCTATAAAGAAAGGTACTGATCCTTTGACTGCAATAATTTCATCTGCCATCTAAATGAGTGTAATTTATTCTAATAGTTTAATCTTTTAAGTCATTTAATACCATTTTCTGTTCGAAATAGCTTAATAGCGCAAATTCTTGTGAACTGTTTTCAATATTGTTGCTACGTTAAATTCTGTATAGATAGAAGCACAATAATATCAAAAGCAAATGAGAGAAGAACACAAAACACGCGCGCGTGCGCGCACGTACACAAGATGGGTCTTCGAGAGTAATGTCTGTGGATTAAATATAATATCTTTAGTCTGGATACTTATGTTACCTGACCGCTGACATAGATACTCCATTATCTATTTCCACCGAATTCAAATTCTTTTAAATTGTGTTAGACAAGGTTCCATGTATAAATATAGTATTTCACAATCGTTTATGAACTGTGATACTTGACAGAATTTATAGATTACACAGAAACACAATAGAGTGACCATCGATTAAATTATATTGCGTAATAACTGATCGGATCGATAATCTCCGTTGAGGTTAGTTCTGTTCACACAATTGTTATTCCTGGTTAGACGATAAAACTGTTGATCTTGTAAATAATTCACGTATTTAAGTGTGATTATCCTATACATCTCAGATAATGAAATTTCAATAACGGATTACGTTAATTGTAGCCAGCATCAGCAAGTCTAGCAACTCAACTATCGTCTCATTTGTCACGACCTCTGATTGAAAAGAAATACATTTACTTTTAGTTGTAGTGTGTATGATAAACAATATAAAGAGTAGTTTTTGTTATAGTTTCCTATATTTAATATCATAAATACTCCGAGAACAGTTCGTTTGAACATCTATACGTAACACCTATATTTCAACACTATATAAATTAGTAATACGTCCAATCAGTTCAATTTCACCTTGAAAGCTTACTTTTCAACTGAATGTAATTTTAATTAATATAACCTGGTTCGTATTATATGATAGAAATATTAAAAATAAAATAAGAATATTATCTTTATGTGTTGATGACGATCTTGTCTTGGAATTTGGGTTCGTAATAGATATTTTGGTAAATGTTTATCAACATTTGTGTATTTTCTGACAATATTCTCATATTACTTGCAAATTCTTTTAATGGAAACAAATCAGACATCCGATATATATCCGCTATATCCGATATATATATATATATATATATATATATATATATATATATATATCCAGGACATCACGTTAAAAATAAAACTAGAATTAAACGTAAGAGGCTAAAATAATTTTAGATATCAGTTTTATACTTCAATGATACTGAGAACTTTAATCTATAAAAATAGCTTGGTCTGGATTTTGTTTTAAGAGATCCATCATCTTCAACAATGGAATTTAATTATTAAACATATCGAATCGATCACTAAACGTTTGTACAAAGCCAGCTAATGATCGATCAGTTAGTCAGGCTTATGTACAGACATCCACACATCCAGACGGACAGATAGATATATAGAAAGACAGATAAAAAGACAGATAAACAGACAGACAGAGATACAGACAGAGAGACAGGACATCAGATAACAAAATTAGTTAGACAGATGGAAAGATATACAGACACACAGACATAATCCCAGAATGAGTGAGTGAGTATTCTATTTACGCTCGCTGCAAGTCACCTAGGACATTAAACAAAGAGATAGTTCTATTTGGAAATGAGATCACCAGATGTAAACATCACCAGAGATGTGAGTAGTTTGATTTGCTTCAGGGACAATCATACCTGAGACATATAGATTCCCTAAAGGGATATCCCAACCTTTGAGCTAAATCCCTTTCAATATAAGGGTCTCTTTTACCATAAACACACCCGAGAAACACAAGTATGACCCAAATTCGAACCCACAACCTCGATGTCTGTGGTGCACCAGCCTTGCCATTTAGCTTTTGAAGCGCCTACCCGCAAATACAAGTGATGCCGTCGGCATTGGAACCCCCGCTGATTGTCTTAGACACAGTGCACTACCACCTGCACTAAGGAAGATGTAGAGAGTGTCATAGAAAAAGAGAGACAAACAGACAGACACAAACACACATATTAAACGTTATCACCCACAGTCACAACGTATTAGTAAAGATGTGTTATATCATACTCGTCTTCAGCACATCTTTATTGCCAGTTTAATCTAGAGTGAGAGACACTTCATCTATTATGACTACAGGATACCATTCCTCTGGTAAGAGACAATGTAACATTTCACTTATAATTACTCTTAAGCCTAATGTTCCCTTTACTTTAACTGGTTTGTGTTGTTAGACTACGTGTTACATCAGAGTCAAAAACTAACTCTTGGCAGACTTTGTTCTCTTCTCGTCTGGATCTTAGTCAGATTCGGGACGTATTTGTTTATAAACAACTGTAACCTTTCCAACGATCCGCGCTTCCTAGGTACTATTAGTAATATTGTTGGGGAATATCTAAAGCTGACGTTATTCGTTGATGTGGTAAGATGCTCTAATGTGTATCTCTTTGATACCGGAGAGTTTTGTTTACAGAAAACATCAAAAGTGAATCAATGTATCAGCTGTTAATGCTCTTTTTCTTCTAAAGACCTTTCTGGTAATATAAACAACAGTTTCAGTTCTAAATTTTCACACACACACACACACACACACATAAACAAACACACACACTGCCACTATCGTTGTAATAATTTAACTCTAGTTAGCTCTAAGGACTTTGTGTTTTCTATTTGGTTATAACTGTATTTATGCATGTACCATCCGACATATTTATTAACTCGCTCGTACTATATTATTTTTTAACGGTCAATGATAAGAGTCTAATTTAAAATAATTGAGCCGTCAACAATCAGTCAATGGAGACTATTAACAATTATAAAACAATTTATGGCTTTTCGCTCGTTTTCTACTAATTTATTATTTTAAACAACGAGCAAACATCTGGCTTGATTTGACTTCTCCAGCCAATATTTCTGTGTCAACGAAACAGTAAAAGGATATATGAAAGGATAACATCAATTTGGAATAGTTTTTTTTAAATTATGAAATAAACATCACAATATTCTACAGCTGTACAAATGTCACGAAGTAAGAGTTGTTGTCCTTTGGTCTAGAATAGAAATTTAAGCGGGAAATTACGAACAATTGTTAGAATACGATATATTTCGCGAACTATTCTCTCGTATCGAAGTGAGATATTTGGTTAAATCATTATATGTATATCATAAATTGCAAGTACCTGAAACAAATACCTTTTCAACAGTTAAAAATATTTCTAATCTGCACTTATTTATACAAGATATACTTACACTAACTCACGCAGTCACTCATTCACTCACTCATTCGGTAGTTGACCCAATTTTAATGGATTTCAAAGTGAAATCGACGATAATAAGGTAAATAGTTTGCAATATTGTAACATATCTCTTTCTACAGTTCATTATCCACGTACAACATACCCAATAGCCAATTGACCACAAGATGGTTAATAAGCAACTCACTGAGCCGCCGCAAGCTTCTCAGTTCCTTTATATATCTGATCAAACATTAACATCAAAGTTGAGATGGAAGCCAAGTTATAACAGATAATATTTCAAAATATAATTGATTAAAGAAGCCAGCCATATTGAAGGTCAGAGGTTTTTATCTACTTTTCGATGGCTTTATGTCACGTAGTGGTATTGACCATTTGATTTATATCACACAGAGAGAGAGAGAGAGAGGTAGTTGTGTGTGTGTGTGTGTGTGTGTGTGTGTGTGTGTGTGTGTGTGTGTGTGTGTGAGAGAGAGAGAGAGGGGGGAGGAGAAAGAGCTAGAGATGCTATACAAGGGTAAAACCCCAAGCCCAAAGTTTGTAATATATATATATATATATATCTTTATACATGTATATATCATATATACAAGGTTAAATTATGTATGCACATTTGAATGTACATACCTATGTGTGCATGTATGTATGTATGTATTTATGTAAATACCTATGTATATACCTATGTATGTATGTATATATGTATGTATGTATGTATGTATATATGTATGTATGTATGTATGTATGTATGTATGTATGTATGTATGTATGTATGTATGTATGTATGTATGTATGTATATATGTATGTATGTATGTATGTATGTATGTATGTATGTATGTATGTATGTATGTATGTATGTATATATGTATGTATGTATATATGTATGTGTGTATGTTTCTTCTGATATTTATCATTACGGTACCTTTTCGCCAGTTGTAATATAAATCAAAGTTGTCTGTATCAGTTTATTTGTCTTCATCTCATTACCGTGGGTAATCGGGTCTCAGCTATATGTATCAAGTGTAACCCGTGCCAGGCTTCAACAACAATACACCAAATCAGCCTATTCTCAGAATGTTCAGTAGATAATCACTGCAAGTCACTTCACATTGTTTGGGACATTTAAGCTTTCTGTCAACGTTGTCGGGTTGTTCACCCTGATATACTGATCTACAATGTTCCACTTTCGGTTTCGATTACAATCGTCAGATTTCGAACCGTTTTCCTAACAAGGTGACAAGGAATTATGACACGATTAGGCATTTATGAAAATATCTAATTAAACCATTCTGTATCAGGAATGATCTAATACTTTTTATTTCAGATAAACACTGACATCAGTCCCTTCATATATAAAGGTTTATTAGAGTGTTTGTAATTATTTCAAAAAATTTAAATAGAAAATAAAATTTCAGTTCCGCTGAATTCAGTCCTTTAATTCATTGGGTTGTTTGTGAGATCCGCGTCTAGATTCGGTCGTCGCTACAGCAGTCCATTATGAGCAGCTCTGACCTAGATAAGGATTTTAACTCTGATGTTGTCCAATTTCTTTTGCCGATTACGTCAATAAAACATAGACTTTGGATTTAAATGAAAACAAATTTTAAACACTTGGATGAATGAAGTAAAACCTTAACAGAATCTTAGGTGCATAAACTTAAACAAATGCGAAATATTAAAACGTTTCTCCTAAACTGATCCAGATTATTTATGTTAAACCAAAAAATACCATAAACCAATCCTTATTTTACGATCATCTAGACATAATCTGCCATTGATTCTTACTATCACTTAATACACTGTGGAGAATAATCTTTCTGTGCCAAAGCAGCACAAACGAAAAATAAATAGCCTAATCTAGTCAGCAAAAGCTATTGTTATTACCTAATTTAAACATTGGCTAAAAACCTTTTATCTTTATTTAAATATCTATAATAATGCTTAATTGTAAATAACTATAAATCTTTGCGGACCAAATTAACTGGTTGGAGTGCTATATAAATCTACAATTACACAAGCATTAGCACTGCTTCGAGTAGACATCCTTTATAAGGATTTACGTTATTTGACTTCTTAACGTTATTTCTTAGTCGTTTCTTTGATAACATTTCTTTGACATTGTTTTTGGATTTGCTTTCTTTAACCTTTTCTTGGTTGCTTTATTTGAAGAAAAAAAACAATAGATATGAATACTAATTTTAGCATTAGTACTTATATTAGTACTAATAATTGTAATTCAGAATATTCATTCCATATTTATACATAACTAATGGTGATAACATAGACAGTCAAGTACACCATGGAACATCAAAAATAGCATAACAAATAATATTAACTTTTTACCATCCATCATTAATGATGATGATGATGATGATGATTGATGTTTTACGGCCACTTTTGTGCACAAGGTAGGCTAAATGGGCCGAGCGACTTCCAAAGGTAATGAGACCAAGTGAAAGACGAAACAACCTTCAGATATGCCCACGCCGGGATTCGAACACGGGTGGTAGTGATCTGTGGTCCAGCACGCTACCGCTAGACCACGGAGGCGCCCTCTATCATTAATGAGTCTTATAATGTTCACGCTCTTACAAGGGTCAACATAACCAGTTAAGGGAGCATGTTATCAACAGCGAGCAAGTCACTTTATAACACTTGTTTATCGGACGACTAACTTCCTATCGTCAACACCACAATATATTCATTAAAATTTAATAAACCAGACAATTAACTGATTTTTGTTGACACGACAAATATCGAGAAAGATAGGATATTCGATTTTCTTGACTGCCTTCGGCGACCATGTCAACTTTTTGTCATCTGTCATTAAAATTGAAAATAGAGTCTCTTGATGTTCGTGCTTTTACAAGGATCAACATTATCGGTTAATGGAGCGCTTTTGAAACAGCGAGCAAGTCACTTTATAACACACGTCTACCAGCCGACTAATTTCCTATTGTCTCATACAACTATGTATTAACAATGAACAAACCAGACTATTAACTGTTTTTTTGTTGACACAACAAATACCGTGAAGGATATAACATTCACCTTTTTTTACTGCCTTTGGGAACCATCGGATGTTTTCCTGAAACCTTTCACATCTCATAACACACATTGGCCCCACACCAACGCAAGCCCAGCAAGTTACACTTCAGATTAATTTTACATAATATAAAACATTCATTTAGAAATATAAAGTTTGAATATATTCAGGCTTAATTAACATTGCAATCTGAATTATTCAATATTTAGAGACATATCCTTTTTTTAAATAGCAGAAAACCAATACAAATCATAGAATCGAGTTTTAATCTTTAGGCGAAAATACAATATTTTCCAGTTTTTTACATAAAATATAATGTGACAAGACATTTTGTAATAAACGACACAGTTAGAAATCATACTCGTTTTTCATTAATAATATTGCATAATGTTCTGCTACTTTCCAAACATAAATTAACTTCTCACAGTTTGACAAAATATTTGATGAAAATATTACTGCATTTAGTAGATTTTCGTGCCAATTTATAATTCCAAATAGTTATAAAACATTAAACTTGTCATCCGATAGATTAAAGTACCAATGTTTACAGATGGAAGCTAACTTTCTACGGATTTGTTTGGCTGCAGTGACGTCACATGCAAAAATTCGCCATCGCACAAAATTGAGATGAAGCAGACGAAAACCAGAAAACCAATGTTATGGTAAATGACACGAGAAATAACAAAAATATGAAATGATATCAGCATAACCGTTGATTTAACACGAATAGATAACGAATTCAAAAACCCGAGTCATCTTTAAGTGCCATCTACTTTGAAGGATCACATCATGTTTCTTAGAACTATCAGTAGTCACATCCTGTCATATTCGATATAGAATGCTTGGTTTCACAAATTTATTGAGTTTCTTATCACCCGAACAAATGAAAGGGAAAAGGGAAAACCTGTTTAAATCTTTATATAACAAAAGCTTAGTTCGTCATGAATATATATTCACAAACCTAATATTATATCATATATATATATATATATATATATATATATATATATATATATATATATATATATATATATATATATTCTGATTGCATCAAGAGCTTCTAGGCCAAAATTATATCTGAACTTTACATACACACAAATACAACAAACACACACACAGACACACATTTACACGCACATACACACGCATACACACACACACACACGCATACACACACACACACATACAAACATGTTAATGGTCACAATATATGGATTAATTTTCTTTCCCTTACTAGACCAATATTGCAAAGTTTTATATTTAAACATGTCAATCGATAATTTACTTCCTTTGATTACAGTTCACTTGCTAAAGTTATCGGCTTTATTCCTGTAACAGATAATTAAACAACAGATGGGGAGCTAATTATTCACGTTTCGCCATAAGTCTGTTATCAGCAAAAAGACCTTTAGCCGCCCGTGAAAGCTTTAAACCTGTATATACCTGGTTTTTCGGCAGATGGCTAACACTGATTGTAATATTTATTAAAGTATTTGATGTTGACCGGTAGAGCTGCAGATTATGTTCTGTGTCTGGTAAGGTTATTGGAGTTTAGGAAAAAATAAGAGCTGAGATATGATGATTGTGAGATGTGGGAATGGAAATGTATCCACAATGGTACTAGCATACAGTCAGATTGACATAGACATGTAACTAGATAACTCACAAGTTAAATATGTTATACTCTATTAACACCTTGTTGTGAATTAACGTTAATTCTCGACTAGACCACCATCGAGTTGGACCACACAACACTTTCATCTACAGACTTACAGAATAACCGAAGCATGTCTGGATCTCAAGGGCGGAGACCCGAGGTACATTATTTGATTTTCATATATAGAAAATATGAATGAATTAACAGAAGTGAATGTTACACAATAAACCAAGACAACGTATTGATATGGAGCCAGAATGGATCATAACACCATTTTGTAAAAGTTAAAAATGGTGTTAATCCTAAGAAGGAGCCAAAACAAAATTCTACAGGCAAATAATTAGATCCCGTAGTCCATTGCCCCAAACCTGAACCTGTCAAATATGACGGGAGCTTTGATTGCCTTAAACATGTTGAACATAGGACTAAACGAAGAAACTATCGAGTCGTGATAGCACAGTTAGTTAGAGTATACGACTCGTAGCCGAAGGGTCGCGGGTTCGAGGCTCCGGGAGCTGCAATGCTGTCGTGTGGCGACTGGTTCACTCATCCATAAAAAATGAGTACCTGACAGGACGTGATGGCTATGTGTTTGAGTAACGCTTTGCGCCTATAATGGCAGCATGGGTTGTATGCTCCCTCGACAGTTGAGATGTGTGCTGAATTGGAATCATTCTGTCTATACAAAACAAAGTCACAAGAGAAATTACGTAGCCAGATCGGCATCAAATATCAATATTAGAATTATTCAGGTGAAGGTCACGAAACTGATTAAATCATCAACATCAATATCTGGCTACTGATAGTTATTTGGCTCAGTACAGTGATAGATACGGGCGGATATATCACATAGTGAGATTAATCTATCTTAGTACGAACGTTCCTGATCAAAGGCACACGCGGATACACACACGCAGGCATACACATAAACGCATACTTATTTTTCTTAAGGAGACATTAATTTGTTTATCCAATTCGTTAAGTTTTCGATCAATGGAGAACATTTTTATACAATTTATTGGTACTTTTAAATTTAGTATTTTAGTTTGTTAGTATTGCGTACATCCAGTTCCATAATACTGAATTTCGGTAGATTGTGATTCTCTCGGCGTAAATGAAACTTTGTGGAAGAGGTCCGTCCTCAGCTCAAACCCAAATATGTGAAACATAAGCTCAGGCAAGTAGTTAGAGTATATATCAATTTATCCTCGCAACATTGTTTTTAACTGCCTGTCTTCTACTGAATAAACGTGGCGCTCGTCCTGATCATCTTCTAATGAGTACAGGATCATTCATATTTCTTTTTATCTCATATCATAATAATTCATTAAGGCGCCTCATTTCCGCATCGTTAAGAATAATAAATGAAGACAATATTCACTCTGGGGAAAAATGGCCATAAGCTTCCGATATTATATAATGACGTTAAAGAGAAAATATAACAAAGTATATATATATATATATATATATATATATATATATATATATATATATATATATATATATATATATATATAATATACAAACACATCACATCAAACAAACAAACCTGCAGACAGAAAAATATAAATAGATGAACAAGCAAACAGCCAGACAAGATAAACACATAAAGAGGCGTCTTTTTGTCTGCCTTTCCTTTTATATATCACTCTCCTAATATCTCTCCTGAGTAATGTAATAACGTCATTTTAAATAAGCTGCTTCTAGAGTATTTATTACTTCCAAGTATCAAACAATGTCCAAAGAACGAAAACAACATCTTTTTCCACATAATAATGACTTGAAGTTAATAGCTTCAGAATAATGTGGTTTCTATTTTTATAACCTCTCTAACGTCCTGAAGGAATATCCTGTTGTATCTTTGTAATATCTTTATAATAGACTTTCCTCCTACGTATGGATTTAATGCAATACGAGCACACTCGGATGACCATGGTAATATTTTAATAATAACATGCCCTTAATTATAATAATGTTTGACGCTAACATATAACATACATACATAAACATTTGTGTATTATCTAACAATTTTCTCATGTTACTTGTGGCTCTGCTGAAACGTTGATGGAAAATACTCCACATCGTTCAATTGGAACTAATCGATACATTCCGGATTTCAAACACACAAAACATTTCCATGACAATTCCATAATATATAAAACTTCAATTAAACATATAATATTAAGAGGTTAAGATAGTTTTAAATATTATTTTTATATTTCAATGTTACTGAAATTAAACCTTTATATTCTAGAAAACAAGATTTGTCTGAATAGAAAAGAGATCCGCCATTTTCAACAACGGAATTTAATCATTAAACTTCCTAAATCTATTATTAAACGTTTGTACAAAGCAAGGTGATGATTGGTCAGTTTGAGAAGCAACCAGACAGACAGATTGATGTGACTGTGATACTTTTTCTAATTAAATAGAACCACAATAGTGTATATAGGAATGAATTTGATCATACTTATACATGATAAGTGATTAGACGGATAATCTCTGTTGGCGTTAGAGACGACAAAACTATTAATCTTGTAAATAATTCTCGAATTTAAGTGGTTTTTACTCGATATATCTGAGATAATAAAATTTCAATAACAGAATGCATTAATTGTAACCATTACCATATTATTTGTTACGAACAAAAGTCTGAAAAGAAATACATTCACTTTTAGTTTTAATGTGACTGATAAACCTATTGGGTATTTTTAAAATTATTTTCCTACATGCAAATTCGAAACATAGACCGAAAACAGTTCCATTAATAGTAAATTCATTCCCACACCAAACAATTATGCTTTAACACTTACATTTCTACAATATTAATTATGCCTTTGGAATACATTAAATGGGGATTTCACTTTGAATTTTAATTCTCAGCTGAATATACTTAAGACTGATATAACGTGGTTCGGAATATATGATAAAATAATTAAAACTTAAATACAAATATCATATATATATATATATATATATAATTATACAATGGATTTCACTTTGAAATGATGGCGATATTGTCTAGGAATTTCAGTTTTCAATAGGTATTGTTTTTAGAATATTTGTAAAGATTTATCAACATTTGTGTATTATCTGACAATTGACTCATGTGGCTCTGCTAAAATGTTGATGGAAAATACTTCACATTGTTCAATTGAAACAAATTGATACATTCCAAACCCTAAATCGGGAATACCTCTATGACCCGCTGACAGACTGGAAAATAATTGTTATTGCAAATATAGCTAGGCCGCCGAGACAAGTGATAAAAATAGGATAATAAAAGCATACGACTTGATGCGACACCTGGCGAATTAAACAATATTGGCTCAGTCTTCTAAAATGACAGGTCTGTGTGTTTAAATTGGCACGTGAACGAGGCCTAGCTCTTCGTGGAGATGATTGATCAATCGGATCCATTCATAATGGAAACTACTTGGAAATCCCAGAGCTTTTGCCGGATTAGGATGATTTCCTCATGCAACACCTCTCGAATCATGCAAATCGTTGCAGTGGTCGTGCAAACTATATATGTATTCATCCGTGGAATAACTTGTTAGAGTAATGGACAATCAAATCCTTAGTGAAATCATTTCACGCATAAAACTGTTAGGCGATTTGTGAAGTTCTTGCAAAATCAACGATATACGGCTCAAACATGATTTACATGATTGAAAAATCGATCAAATTCCCGGCAGACCATGGCCTTGACATTCGGATTGTCACTTTTCATTATTTTTTGTATGCTGGGGTATGGTGGGCCTCAACTACTGAAGGCTGCCCAGGAACCTCCTCTTGTCTAAATCCTGCCCTGTTATGCAGAGTGCACTACCACCTGCATTAAGGAAAGTGTAGGTAGAGACATACAAACAGAAATACAAACAAACAGACAGACATAGAGACAATCAGACACACACACAAAAATATATATATATATATATATATATATATATAGTTGTATTAAATATACTTTATTATTATATATGTATTTATGTATTATGTATGTATGTATGTATGTATTTATGTATTTATGTATGTATGTATGTATGTATTATGTATTTATGTATGTATGTATGTATGTATACAATGTATTTATAAAAAGTATGTAAAAGTTGTTTAAACCCAAAGATTAAACTTTTAATCAAAAACCTTTTAAAAAGGGTTGTTAAATCAAATGATTCTAGGATTTGATATTCATTCATAACAGTTTCCTTTTCCACCAAAAATTTAATCAAAATTAATCCCGAGTATTTATATCAAACACCAAATTACCTAGGAATTGCGGTTTGAATTTTTCAAATGAAGTGCCCGACTTTTTTAAAAACAAAACAAACCCAAAAAAACATAGAATATTTAAAAAAAATATAAAATTGTAAATTTATTATACACAATATACAATCAATAAAACATAGACACTGGATTTAAATGAAAATATACTTTTATGTCTAGTTCGATCGTAACATACAAATGAATAACACTCCTAAACTATCCAAATTATTTTTGTTCCCCAAAAGACCATAACCAATTTCCATTTTGATCACTTAACAGAATCTAACGTCCTTGAACTTAAACAGATGCAACATATTAAAACATTTCTCCTAAACTGATCCAGATTATTTATGTTAAACCACAAAATACCATAAACCAATCCTTATTTTACGATCATCTAGACATAATCTGCCAGTCATTCTCACTAATGACTTAATACACTGTGGAGAATAATCTGTCCATCCCAAAGCAGCACAAAAGAATAACAAATAGCCTATTCTATTCAGAAAAGCCATTGTTATTACCTTGATTTAAACCTTGGCTAAAAACCTTTTATCTTTATTTAAATATCTAGCATCATGCTTAATTGTAAATAACTATAAATCATTGCGGACCAAATTAACTGGTTAGAGTGCTATACAAATCTACAATAACATTAGCATTGCTTCGAGAATATGTAGACAACCCTTACAAGGATTTACCTAATTTGACATTTTCCCGTTCTTTTGGGAGTTGCTTTCTTTGACATAATATCTTTGATATTTCTTTGGATTGCTTTCTTTAACCTTTACCTGGGAATAACATCACAAATAATATAAACTTTTGGCCATCTATCATTAATGAGTCTTATAATGTTCATGCTCTTACAAGGGTCAACATAACCAGTTAAGGGAGCATGTTATCAACAGCGAGCAAGTCACTTTATAACACACGTTTACCGGACGACTGACTTCCTATTGTCAATGCCACAACTCATGTATTAATTAAACTGAACAAATCAGAAAATTAACAGATTTTTTGTTGTTGACACGACAAATACCGAGAAAGAAAGAACATTCGATTTTCTTGACTGCCTTCGGGGACCATCGGATGTTTTCGTGAAATCTTTCACCCGTCCTAACCCATATAGTACCGATATCAACGCAAGACCAGCAAGTTATAGTTCAAATTAATTTTACGTGATCTAAATAATTCACTTAGAAATGTGAAGTTTGAATATATTCAAGGTTAATTAACATTGCGATATGAATTATCCAATATTTAGAGAGGTAGTTTTGACACTAGCAGAAAACTAGCACAAATCGTAGAATCGTTCTTTCCAAAGGGAAACGATAATTTAGACTAGTCTTTGGGCGAAAATACGATATTTCCCAGTTTTTATAGAAAACATGTAATTTGAAACTGAATATGACAAGACATTTATAAAAACAGGACACAGCTCTTTTCGGTTAGAAATCATGCGCGTTTTCCACGAATTTGAAGGGTGTTTCATGTTTGACTTCGCTTCATTATCTTTGGAGGTCGCTCGGCCGATTTAGCCGACCATGTGCACAAAAGTGGCCGTAAAACATCAATCATCATCATCATCATCACGAATTATATTGCATCTGGTTCTGCTACTATCAAATTATCAATTAACTTCTCACAGTTTGAGAACTATTTTTTCTGATGAGGATATTACCACATTTAGAAACATTGTGTGCCAATTTGTAACGCCCAAATAGTTGAAAGTTAAACTTCTACGATTTTGTTTGCTCCACCGACGACATGCGCAAATATTTCCTTCCCACAAAATTGAGATGAAGATGACGAAAACCAGATTTTTTATAGTAAAGGATACGAGAAATAACACAAACGTAAGGTTATATCAACATAACGTTTGATTAACATAAATAGATCAAGAATTCAAAACCCGGTCATCTTTAAGTATTTCTTTTTACATTGACGAAACGTTATTCTGTGCCATCTTCTTTCAAGGATCACATCATGTTATTAGAACTAACAGTAGTCACGTCCAGTCATATCTGATATAGAAGGAATGGTTTCACGAATTTATTGAGATCATTATCATCGAAAGCAAATGGAAGGGGAAAGAGAAACGTGTTTAAAGCTGTATATAATAAAACCTTTAAATTATGAAGGAATCAATCTAGACAAAAATGTTTAGAAGACTAGGAATTAATAGTTTTGTGTGTAGTTTGTGATATATATATATATATATATATCAGGGTTTTTTTCTCCTATATTGGGGACTTAGGAAGAGTAACATTTTGAGCATTTCTCCTGCTCGTTCACAAACTTAATACTAACAACAAATTTTACAACTAGACATAATATTTTAATATATATATATATATATATATATATATATATATATATATATATATATATATATATATATATTTGACTGCATCAAGAACTTCTATGCCAATAGGATTTATACATATTTAGAATTCAGATACACACAAAAACCACAAACACACACAGCAACACACACAACACACACACACCCACACACCCACACACAAACATGTTAATGGTCACAATAAATGGATTAATTTCCTTTCCATTATTCGAGCAATATTGTTTGGTTTTATATTTAAACACGCCAAACGAAAATTTACTTCCTTTGATTAGAGTTCACTTGGTAAAGTTTTCGTTTTTTTCCTGTGGTTTTAACGTTATGTCCAGACGATTAGTTGATTGCTCACATTCCGCCATAAGTCTGTTATCTGCCAAAAGCTTTAACTAGTATATACCTGATGTTTAGGCAGATGGCTAACACAGATTGGAATGTTTGTTAAACAAATTAAATGTTAAGCGGTACATCTGTAGATTGCGTTAGGTGGCTGATGAAGTTATTGGAGTTTAATGAAAAATCAGAGCTGAGAGGTGATGATTGATAAATGTGGGGATGGGATTTGTGGAAGACAGGTGGTTTTGTTCTTGTTCTTGTTATTGCTGTTTTTGTTGTTATGTGGTTGTCAGTGTTGTATAATACGCGCAATCATTATCAGTCAAGATCATATATCCACAATGACGCTAGTATATAGTCACATTGACATAGACATGTAGTTACATCATTGTTAGTTCAAAATTGTCCATTAGGTCATTCACCAGTTAAAGAGTGTAGGCTAGTGTTAACACCTTGTTGTTCAGTAAAGCTAAATCTCGACCACAACACCATGAAGTTAGACTATACAATACTTTCAACTACAGACTTACAGAACAACCCAAACACATAGGGACGTAGAGTTAAATTATTATATTTAATTTACCACTTGACAATATGAGGTTTTTCTGCCTCTTTCTATATATAAAATATGTACGAATTGGCAGAAGTGAATGTTACACAATTGAACAAGACAACGACGTATTGATATGAAGCCGGAATGGATCCTAAAAACAATTTGCAAAAGATAAAAATCTTAGTAATCCTAAGAAGGAGCCAAAATAAAAGTTTAAAGGACGATTAGATCCCGTATTCCAATATCCCAAACATGGTTCCTTCAAATCTGACGGAAAATGATATTGTCCCAAACGAAGCGGGTGTTAGGTAGTAAGAAACAATATGAAATTCAAAGTAATATTCGCGATGTGAGTCCAAAGACCTGTTTGGTTTGTTTGATACACTGATGAGGATCAGTGCATCTACATGTCGAGAGTAAATATAAGAACTTCTTGTTGAAGTGGTGGAACATTATTTCCTTAACGAAGATAGACACCACTCTAAATGTTAATTTAGAATATATCCATCCATGTCTTGACTTGTGGAGCGGATGACCACAATAATTAACACTCACGTAGGTTAAAATCTCACTCAGATTATCTCTGGGCGTGTTTCACTTCCTCACATTACCTTTGTACACAACTTGGCCTATTCCCATAAAGTTTGCTGTAAAACAGAAATATTGCGTATGTTTAACAATTGTGTTATTACTACTAATGGCTGTTACTTCTATTTTTTAGTTCTGTGTGAATGGTTTTAGCCGTACATTGATAATTATAAAAATCAGTGTAGCAAATACAGGCTTATATTAGGAATCATATTCCTATAAATACTTTGTCAGGTTTTGTGGTTAATAGGATGACAATATTCAATAATTACGTATTACACTATAACATTTTGTATCTTGTTAGATCTGTCAATATAAAACAAGCAAAGACGTCCCGTATACAAATTCACTGAACAACTTTAAACAATTTAGTTTACTTATGAAACTATAATATAATATAAAAGAATTCTTTAAAGATATGTAAAAATGTAAATATGTAAATGTATGATTATCATTCTAAACGTAAATAATAATAATAATAATAATTACTATTTAAGTGTAAATTATATTAATTATTCATAAAATTATGAAACATATATATATTTGTGAGCCAAATAGTATGAGCCAACTTAGTAATGAATATAGGATCAAACATATTGGCTCACACCATATTGGCACAAAATAAGGACTTTACCTGAAAGCCACTACTATCTCCGTAGCAAAAGCGTTTCTAAAAGCGACGTTCTCATTGGCTACTTCTTATTAGTGACTCAATCCCGTTTACGGGTCTGGGCCCGAGTTTTAGAAATGTGTTATCTAGCCGATTTTATGGTAACCTGTATGTGATCAAATGTATTATTTTAAGTTAGACGTTTAGCCACTATCATTATGCCAGTAATAGTTTCCTATTGTCAAGCATAACACCTCACCAAAATTTAGAGGGAACGTATATCTGTAAAATATAAGAAAATGAAAGTTTCATGCACGAGCCAATATGGCTGAAAGGAATATATATTCAAAACGAAACAGATCCACAATATCCTGATTAAAAATTGGATCAATAGTTTTTAGAGAGAGCCAACATCAAGTCATACTAATTTTGCATAATTTAACTTCAGAATCGAAATATATACATATTTAAACGAGCTGTCATACAAATACAAAGTTGGCTCATTAAGAATAAGCCATATTATAACTTTGAGCTAATACTGTTTTTCATATGAGCCAAATTCGTTGATATCCTAGTAATATATATATATATATATATATATATATATATATATATATATATATATATATATATATATATATATATATATATATATATATATAAATATATGACCACAGTTCCTGGAAATTCCCAAATTAGAAACAAGAGTCAACGTTATCCTTCTGCCTAAACAAAAGAAGGTCACAAGATAAATTACGTAGTCAGTTCGGCATCATATATCCATCTTATAGTTTGTCAAGGTGAAGGTCACTTAACTGATTAAATCATCATCATCTGGCTACTCAGTACAGTTATAGATACGGGCGGATAAATCACATAGTGAGGTTAATCTATATGAGTATTAACTTTTCTGATCAACGACACTCGTGCACGGGAGCACACACACGTGCACGGGAGCACACACACACACACACATACACACACTCTTATTTATCTTAGGGTGGAATGAATATTTTGATAAAATTCGTTAGTTTTTCGATGAATGGAGAAATTGTTTGTACAATGTGTCTCTTCTTTTTTTGTCAATTTATTATATTATTATGTTCGTATTACGTACATCCAGGTCCACAATAGTTAATTTCAGTAATTAACACTCTCCTTATTTATATTTACCTGTGTCAGTTAGTTCGCTCCTTTATATCGTCTTCCCCTTCTTGGACAAAATCCATACCATCTTCCAGTATTTTGACAATTCGGTGTCTTCTACTCCGTAAACATGGCGCTCGTCCTGATCATCTTTTAATCAATACAAGATCATTCATATTTCTTTTTATCTCGTTTATGAAGATAAGTTTCGCTCTGAGGAAAAGCACCAGAAGCTTTTAACAATACATGATGACATTAAAGAGAAATTATAAGTATGTGTGTGTGTGTGTGTGTGTGTGTGTGTGTGTGTGTGTATGTGTGTGTGTGTGTGTGTGTGTGTGTGTGTTTTAGCTGTGTATAATAAGGCACAGGCACAGAGAATCTCGAACCGTGAATTCAAACTCTGGACGTTTCTTCAGGAGACTGAATCCAGAGTGGCGACTTTTCTTGCTGAGACATGTGTAATGTCTCACCAGTCCCTAAGCCGCCAAGCAAAATCAAAATACGAATCACCTACAGCCGTGGAGTTTGGGAGTAGAACACCCAAGTCAGATCACGGCAGTAGTGGAATGTATGAATTTCATGATCTTTAAATACTAACTTATAAATCTACACATTATATATATATATATATATATATATATATATATATATATATATATATATATTATATAATGTGTAGGTGTATAATACTATTATTTAGATCAATGTATTATATTGTATTGTATTGTATTGTACTGTATTGTATTTTATTATATTGTATTGTGTTATATTGTATTGTATATTGTATATTGTATATTTTGTATTGTATTGTATTGTCCTGTACAACATTGTAAAATAAGGCATTCAAACAAACCCGCCAACAGATAAACTGAGATAGATGAACAAGCAAACAGCAAGACAAGGTAAACACATAAAGAGGCGTCTTTTTGTCTGCCTTTCTGTAGATATATCACTGTCCTAATGTCTCTCCTGTTTAATATAATAACATCATTTTAAAGAAGCTGCTTTTGTTATTTCCGAGTGTCATACAATGTATAAAGAATGAAAGCAACATCTTTTCCCACATAATCACGACTGAGAGTTAATAGCTTCAGAATAATGTGGTTTCTATTTGTATAACCACTCTAACGTCCTGAAGGAATATCGTGTTGTGTCTTTGTAATATCTTTATAATATACCTTCGTAAACAATACAACGATAATGGGATAGCCATGGTAATACAATAATAACAAAATATCTTTAATTATAATAATGTTTGACGCTAGCATATAACATACCTGTATATATGTATTAGTAATTATGTGCAATATTGTTTTATCATCTGTTGAAATCAGTTGATTTTTTTATTCAATATTTATTATAATAAATGTGGGGGTTTTCTTCATTTTTTAACCCTCAATATGGCGGTTTCTCTGATCGATAATATTTCGACATATTATCTGTTATAAGTCGGCTTCCATCTCAGCTTTGATGTCAATGTCTGATCTAGCTGTCACAGGAGATTGTAATATTGTTGACGCAGCTTTTGTATTAAACGCACAACTTATTCTCTTTTAAATACCATTGTCTCAGAGTCACGGTACACCTGATTAGTACAAAATATAGTTCACTGTCGTTTACACTGAGTTTGTTGATGTCTAAAATACATAATATAAACATAAGAATAAGTTAATATAAATATTTTGTATCTCCATAAACACGTTGTTGTAGTTATCGCATTGTATTGATATCGATACGACGGTAGAATACACGTTATGACGTAACATCGCTTCACATAACACGTCATTCTTCTGCGAGTTTATAATTATTCTAAATAAAGAAACTATATTTTGTTAAAGCCATTACTTGCTAGTCACTGTTGTGTAAAAAAGGTTAATAGCAATTAGGTTTGGACTTTTAATATTTTGATAAAACAAATACACATTTCTACCTTTTTATAATAATTACTAAACATTCAACACCTGATTTATATTATATCACATTAATATGTAATAAGAAACTACTACTAATAATAATAATAATAATGTATATTTAATAAAGCGCCCTTATTAGCAGAAGCCATTCAAAGGCGCTCTACAAATAATAAGTGGGAGCTGCAACAATAAACGCCCATCACCATATGACTTGAGCCGAGACACTTGCACCCGCAATAATATCTGACTGGATGACCTGAGATGTCTATCCTTTTCCTTTAAATA
This sequence comes from Paralvinella palmiformis, assembly GCA_025642065.1. Taxonomy (NCBI): domain Eukaryota; kingdom Metazoa; phylum Annelida; class Polychaeta; order Terebellida; family Alvinellidae; genus Paralvinella; species Paralvinella palmiformis. The sequence goes on from JAODUP010000001.1 coordinate 48,804, forward strand.
AAAACAAAAGGTTTGGTAATTGTTACATTCTATTTTCTGTTGAGCGTGTAGCTCCATTTGTTTTTTTAAATAACACATATCTGTTTATATTTTCTATCGTCTTTTAATCTATTCATATCTCTAAACTGTATACTACAGCTTTATAAAGCCATAAATCACCGAGAAGGAGGAGGTTAATAGCCTGATGATATATAATAATACAAAACAGATAAGATAACAATTTTATAATGATGACGCTTTGTCTTAAGTAACTCAATACAGAAATAATAACGCGATCAGATTAATTAAAAATATTTCCTTTAACTCACCGTTTTAATCTCCCTCAGATTAGATCATTTGACGTAATTATTTTTCCTCAACTATTTTAGAAACATTTAAGAACTAAAGAAACAACTTATCGTTGAAAGAAGCCGGGGATATTTTCTTTGTAGTTAAGTACTATTGTTTGTTGCTAGATATAACAAGTAATCGGGATTATTATGCTGTGATTTTTATGTTCTATACATTTCCTACTTCTGTAGTACACACATGACAGAGTTTTATTTTAACCTTCTTCATATTTCATAGTCAGTAATAACATGCAAGCAACAAAAACCTAATAATGCAAGAATTAAATTTTCGGACAATTTGTGGCCAAGCCACTTAACATTGTTTGCTGAAAACTAATCCTCTAAAATGTGTTCATAGAGCGATATAATATTTGCAAGTTAAATATTTATATTATTTTTAAACATCTTAGACACGGTTCCACTTTTAAATAATTTATTTCACAATTAGTCATAAACTGTAATACTTTCCACCTTTTATAGATTAAACAAAACCGCAATAGCGTATCCAAGGAATTAATTAGATAACGCTTCTACGTAATAGTTAATTGGATCGATAATCTCTTTTGCCGTTAATTCCTGATCAGACGATAAACTGTTAATGTTCTAAATTTAAGTGGGTTTTTTTAATCCAATATTTCTCATATAATTAAATTTCAATAACAGATTACATTAATTGTAGCCACCATCAGCAAGTCTATCAACCAAAAATAAAATTTAAAAACATATTATTTGTTAGAGCTTATTAATAAAAGAAAAAAAGAATATGATCTGTGTGAGTTAATGAGGATATTTTCTTGGAATTTCGCTTCGTAATAGGTGGGGTTTTTTTTGTAAATCTTTATACACATTTGTGTATCAGCTGACAATTTGCTCGTGCTACTTCCTGAAACGTTGATGAAAAATACTTCAATTGAACCAAATCGATACATTCCGGATTTCAGACATCAAAGAAATTTACAGGATATCGCAGCTACAAATAAAACTAGAATTAAATATATAATATTAAGAGGCTAAGATAGTTTTAGATATTATTTTTAGACTTCAATGATACTGAGATAAAAAGTTTATATTCTAGAAAACAAAACTTTGTCTGGAGAGAAAAAAAGAGATCCATCATTTTCAACAATGGAATTTAATTATTAAACTTCTCGAACAGATCAATAAACCTATCTACAAATGCAGGTGCTGGTGGGTCAGTTTAGCAAGCGTATGTACAGACAGACAGACAGACAGACAGACAGACAGACAGACAGACAGACAGACAGACAGACAGACAGACAGACAGACAAATAGCATAGACAGATAGACAAATATACAGACAAACGACCACAATGGGTGAGTGAGTATTCTATTTATTTTTGCTATTGATCACACCTGGGACAAAAGACAAAATGGATAACTCCATTTGGAAATGAGATCACCGGATGTAAACATCACAAGCGATGTGGATGTGTTTTTTTTAACTTCGGTGCTATATGTATCTGAATTCCTGACGAAATCTGATCAATTTCTAATCTGTCACTTAATACTCAACCAAGATAACATATTATAATTATAGTATAACGGTCGTCGAGATGTACTTTAGGCTCGATCCTACTGTTACGTCACTAATGCGTCTCTACGTCTGTAATTCTATTATTATATTTGATGTACAAACTACAGCTGGGAGATTATTAATAATTATAAAACAATTTTCGGCTCTTCGCTTCTTTCCTAGTAATTTACAAAGACGATTTTAAACAACGGGAAAAGCTGATACCTACATTAACTCGTTTTGAATTTTCCAGTTGGTATTTCCGTGTCAGCGAACAAAGGAAATATAAAAGGAAAACATCTGTTCAGAATATGAACGAAAAATACTTATGAAATAAATATCAAGGTATTCTACAGGTGTGCAAATGTCACGAAGTAAGAGTTGTTGTCCTTCGGTCTAGAATAGAAATTTACGCGGGAAATTACGAATAATTCTTAGAATACAATATATTTTGGGAAATATGTTCACATGAAAGTGAGATTCTTTGGTTAAATCATTATCTACAAGTTATAAATGGCAAGTGCCTTCGTCACATGCCAATATTTAGAAATATTAATACAACAATGGCTACTCGGCACTTATTTATACCAGAGATATCAATACTCATTCACACAGCCACTCATTCACTCAATCATTCGCTTGTTCACCCAGTTGTAATGTATTTCCGAGTACAATCGACTCAAATAAGGTAAATAGTCTGCCATAATCTAGCATCTCTCTCTCTCTCTCTCTCTCTCTCTCTCTCTACAATTCATTATCCACCTACACCATACCCACATCTTCACAAGATGGTTACCAAGCATCTCACTGCCCCCGCAAGCGTCATAGTAACCTTCTACATCCTGTTTATATCCGATCTGATATTAACATCGAAGTTGACACGGAAGCCAACTTATAACAGATAATATGATTAAAGAAGCCGCCATATTGAAGGTCAGTAGTTGATAAGACGATTATCTTCTTTTAGGTGGCTTTATGTCACGTATTGACATTAACCATTAGATTTGAACAAACACAAGCCAACACACACATACACACACACACAAACAGAGAGAGAGAGAGAGAGAGAGAGAGAGACCCATAGAATACATGCTTTGCCAGCCTATCACCCAATTTATCAAAATAACATCAAATGTTAATCTACATTTATGCTTATGTATGTATGTATGTATGTATGTATGTATACATGTTATGTATACATGCATGCATTCATGTATGTATGTATATATTTATACAATGACACGTTCACTGTTTGAGATATTTAAACTTTCTGTCGGTGCTGTTAGGCTAACGGAGTTAAATGCATACGGATTCAGTGCCGATACATACATGCTAATTGCAAATTACATTATCAATAGATTACAAAGGGCATAAATCGATAATGTTAAAAGTGAATGGATGAGATTAGAAAGGGAGCGTGTTTGGCCCATTGTCGTATAACTTATATTCTAACGATCTCTCATATTTAGTCTGTGATTTGAGTGATATTTACAATTACGCAGACGATAACACTATTTGTGTACATGATAATAAAATTGTATTGTTAGACTTTTTTCTTCAGGCTAATCCTGAAAAAAGATTACAATTTGTTTTAGCAAGGCCAAATTAGAAGACAGTATAGTGGTAGATAACGGTCGTCTCATGCCTCAGGCTTCAGTCAAACTGCTAGGTATCCTACCTTTAATGAGCATATATCAACAACCTGTAAAATGGCACGACGCCAACTAAATGCTCTCGTCGGTTGTCAAATATATTGAATGAGAGATAAAAATATGTATTGTTTGAATGTTTCATTATGTATGTCACATTTTAACTACTGTCCGGCTGTCTGGCATTTCTGCAAAATATTAGATATTAAGAAAATAGAAAATATCCAGAGGCGGGATTTACGCTATATTATAAAATATTATTCATCCACGTATACAGAATTACGAAATGTGGATTGCAAACCTCTCCTGTTCGTACACAGAATCAAGCTTACTGTGATTGAAATATTTAAGATTATTCATAAATTGAGAACTATACAGTATGGTAAGCACTCTTTCAGATATGAAGGGGCTCAAATGTGGAATCAGTTAGATATACGATGTTAAACGAGCTATTAATCTAAAGGTATTTCGAAGCCGTAAAATGTAATGGAACGGTCCTGTTTGCTCTTGTCTTGTTTTAATTGTACGCTATACTATGTTCGGTTAATTTAATGTGAAAGTACATTATTAATATTCAATGCATTAATCAAGATTCATTCTTCATCATGTTCATCCGTTATATGTTGTATCATTGCATCACATGCGTTAAATCTTTATCATCTTATTTATATTCGGTTAATAGCTTTTAGCTAATCTTACTTGTATAAGTATTACCGAAGTGTAATAACGTTTTACCTCATCTTAACTACAGTTTTCCTCTTTCGGTTTCGATTAAAACCAACCTGGGTTCTGCGGATTTCGAACCGTTTTGCTAGCAAGCTAACAAGGAATGATGACACAATTAGGTGTTTATGAAAATACCCAATCAACTCATTCTGTTATGTAGAGGATTTTTCCCTCGCCGGGTAAGAGTTAACAATCATATGTCGTGAATTACCTAATAATTTGTATTTCAGATTAATATTGGTACCATTAGCTTCAGTAGAATCTAATATAGTATATGTGTGTAAAGGTTTATTTGATTTATTCTACAGCAGTCCATTGTGAGCAGTTCTGGCATGGACAAGTCCATTAACTCTTTGATCTTGGACACTTTCTTTTGCTGATCACATCATTGCCAAACTTCCACGTTAGCATACTGTTGTATATCAGCGATTGTTTTGCTTAACCTTGGCTTTGATCCAGTCTGAAACATATGGATCCGAAACTCGACGGTACCTTGAGGGATCTCTTGATAATTGAAATGATAGATACCTATGAACTCCCAAAATAGTTGATCTGAATATGGCATCCAGTTACAACTATGGTCCATCAGATAGAATAAGTCTCATGACACAGATGATTTATAAATCTCGAATATTTTTTCTTCGGGAACAGTAATCGGGATCAACGCTCCACATCTACACACATGAATGTAATTGGGGATAGACATTTAAAGTGATGGTGCTGGACTATCGGATTCTCTTTAGTCCGGTCATTACTGACATTAGTGAAATAATCCTGACAGAATCTTCTAATGCGTAGCATCTGGAACTGGTCCGCTCCCCAAAATCCTGGTCATTCCGGATAATATCTGAATTGCTGTGTTCCGTACTTTCGATTATAGTCTTAATTGTTTATATTTAGTCTTAGGATCTATACGCCGCAGTCTGTTTCTGAGTTCACTACAGTGCAAGAAAACAGCATATCATTATACAAAACATACAATCAATAAAACACTAATAATAATAATAATAATAATAATAATAATAATAATAATATTTTATATAGCGCCTTATTCAACCGAAATTGCTCTTAGGCGCTTAACATTTAAAACACAATTATAACACATTCTCAGTTCATATAGACCAATACATTTCATGCATAATAAACTGGTTTAATATTTTAAATACGCCAATTTAAATAAATGGGTTATAAGAACCTTACCAAATATGTCTTTACTTACTGTTTAATGTGGTTTGGCAACTCGTTCCACAGCCTGGAAGCTGTTGCTCGGAAGGATCTCTCACCGTACATTGTTGTATGGCTTCTTGGTACCCTCAAAAGTGAATAGGACTCAGATCGGAGGATTCTCACCGGCATATATTTTTAGATGAGATCGCTTAGATACACAGGTGCTGTTCCAGTGAGTACTTTGAATGTAAGAAACAGGATATTGTACTTTGATCTGAAACGTACAGGAAGCCAGTGCAGCTGGAACAAAACTGGTGTTATATGTTACCCTTTGCGAGTGTATGTCACCAGACGTGCAGCAGAGTTGTGCACTCGCTGTAAACATAAACATTGGATTTACATAAAACTAAATTTTAAACGGTTGCGAGAATGTATTAAAGCCACAAAGACATTCATTTGAATAGTGAACAATTTTGGATGTCATAATTAGTGCTAAGCATACTTCTGATATTGCGTGTACTGATAATGTCTTAATAATATAATTACAGGGTCGGGTCTATATATGTTGTCTAGGCTATGTTTATCATTGCATATAATGCTGAATAAATATATGAATAGAAACAAGATGCTCACATATTACGGTTGTATATAAATTCAAAAACCTGCCAGACAGATCCGCGGATTGATCTGAAAGAAACCTAGACCGAGCAGTCCGTGATGTTTGAATCAGCCGCCATGACCAAACAGCGCTGACTTCCGGTAGTGGCAAAAGGCATCGTTGAAGCGGCTGCGCTTCGAGTTTTGAACCTATCGATACGGACTTTAATGTGATGTGTGCATTATACTTTTTGTGTGCAGACAATCTGTATTACTTCTGTCCTATTATATGTCATGAAATATGTAAATGTCGTTTTATGTAAGTCTGTAGATCAAGTTAAGTTGGGAACAAACGCCAGAGACAGAAAGGGGCTTGTCGAATTGGAAAAAATATAATAGTAATTAAGCTTAATTTCCCGCCAAATTAAAACAGCCCTTTAATAGTTATTCTAAATGCGCTCTTTAGACTTACCGATGAAAAGATGTTCCTTTAGTATTACTCACACGGCTTATTCAATCAACGACTCAACAATAGTTTACCATGTTTATAAACCCGATTTTGCAGTCTGCGTTCCTTTTTTCCACGACCGGAAGTTGGGACCTGTTTGCCATCAAATCGGCGGCCGTGTTCGATATAGGGTTTTTTCCAGGTCAATGGATCCGCGTTATTACGAGGAAGAATCCTAAATAGCATTTACCGAAATTTTATGTTTGTAATATATTTTATTACGTCATAACACGTGAATTATTGACCATCAACCGCCTCATATTATTATCGCTTCTAATTTAAATCCGTTGGCTGTTTGATGTGTAACTAATAGCCATATTCGCCATTTCAAATATTCACATTACCGTCATATTTAGAAATATAATAGTGGCTTAATAATTTACAAATAATGACAACATGTAAAATCTGTCTGGGTGTAGATTTATGTGGTGGGTGTGTGTGTGTGTATATCTGTGCGTACGTATATGTATATATATATATATATATATATATATATATATATATATATATATATATATAGTGTTCCTCGATATAATGCCAATTTGGGGATTTGATAAAAGTTGGCATTATAAAGGGGTGGCATTATCTGGGGTTGGTAAATGGGGAATTAATCCGCCAAAATAAGGGTGGGGGGATATTCCGCCACAACATTTAAATGCCTGTTGTTATCCTTATATTTATGATTGTGTCATCAAAATTGTGTTTTGATTCACTTACATAATATAATATTCAATTAAGTTGGTTTATTTACCTCAAATATTTTAAATTTAACCATCTATTGTATCAGATAAGGTGTTAGCATAGTAAAACTTCATTGTGCGGCGATACCAGATGTATTTATTCATGTAACAATTATCAATATATCATGATAATTACAGTTATATACACGTGATGAAAATTCACAATCATGACAAAAAGTTCTTGATGCTTTGTTGCTTTGCATTTTTGCGACGACACATGTGTACAGCTGATTCAATGTTTGTACATATTGGGAAGCAACATTACATTTAAAAACAAGTAAAATAATTACAAACATGATATACACGTATAATGACTAAATTACATGTAGAACAACGGAAAATAGGATTAAGTATTCTGTTTGTGTTTGCAATTGTTGAGATTGATAAACCCACACGTAAAATCCCTTTGTTTTGGTGATATATGGGGGAAAAGTATTGCTTTGGGGACTAAAATGATATGGCGGTATCGGAGGGAGTGTTGGGGGGGGTTATGGGGGGAATTAGCATGGTAGGAAATCCGTTCTGAAGAAAATGTTGGCGATAGGCGGGGTTGGCAATATATAGGGGTGGCAATAAGTGAGGGAGCACTGTATATATGCGTACGTGGTGTGAGCCTTAGTGCATGTGTGTTGTGAGTGTTTGTGTGTGTGTGTGTGTGTTTGTGCGTGCGTGCGTGCGTGCGTGCGTGCGTGCGTGCGTGCGTGTTTGTATATATATATATATATATATATATATATATTAGCCTGGAGCTCTGATTAATGTTCAATTAAATCCCAATGCGTTTAAAGGCCGAAAAGTTCAAGAAAGTATCAAGGAAAACGCTTCAGATTATTAAATATATTCAATCAATAGTCAATTAACCCTTTGGTAACCCTTTATCAAAAATAAAATATGGTTCTAAATAAGACAGTCACGTGACGATCTCTAATCTGTGCAGTCTGATTAGATATATGTGATGTTTATGTCACGTGATATATATATAATGAAAGTCAAATAGATTGTTTGCTCTTCTGTAGGGATTATTTATTCGTTAACTAGAGAGCTCATTATGCAAGTAATATATTATGCTAATGATATGGACGGTCGGTGTCGTGGTAACGGAATTTCCATGCGAAACGTTCAACTGCGATGTACTGTAATTATTACCGTCATCACCGTCGTCATCATCCTCACTATCGCAATCATCATCCACCATCACCCGTACCATCGCTTGTATCACATCTTCACGAATTCCGCGCATGCGCTTAAAGCTCGCCGTAAACACGTCGTCAATGTGACAAATTCATTCATAACACGTTTCAGCTTCCATCGCGAGCGATCACCATTAAATGGCCAAACGTTGCGGTTCTCTGCCGACGACGCACGCTCTCCGACGACGACGGCGGCGGCGACGACGACGACGAATTCGACGTCGACGAGAATGGCTTTGAACGGCTGCTGACGATGG